>APFE030539682.1:0-13220 GCA_000404065.3 Pinus taeda | reverse complement strand
TGATTATATTATGAACCCTTAGACTCCTATATATAGAAAGGAGGTCTTGTCATTTGTATAACCCAAGAATTGTTCATTTATGTAATGTAAAGGAGGTTGCCCCCTCGAAGAGGCTGAATTATAAGGAATTGATATATCTTTTCTATCTTTTTGTGAGCCGGCTTCATAACAGAGAGAAAGTAAGGAAAATAATTTAGTGCTAAGGGCTAGAGAACACAAAATCCTAAGCAATGAATCCCAACAGAACTATGTAATAACAAAGAGATGAAAGTGCAAACATTGTGGAGTGCATTTTAAGATTTCTAGCTCTATATTCACATGGGTACATCCTCTCACTAAATAACATTGGTATATATGTAATTGCATAAGTATCGTTACTAACCAATAACTACTTTACACAATTTCAGAGGAAGATAAATATACGTGAAATCACAAACAAAGGGGAACACATGATACACATTACTCCACTTGGAATCACCAAATCTACTTCATTAATATTTGAAAATGGAGTCCATATCATGGGTCCAACTCATTTGACATTTGTATAAGAATTAGCACCTCCTGAACAAGCCATTCAACCAAGAGTTAGAACCTCTTTCTGTACACAAGACTCAGAAGACCTGCAAAGATAGATTTCAGACCTTTGAGAACAAGATTTTGGAACCTTTAAAATGAGTTTCTTCCCCCTATTTATAAGGCGAGGGGAAAATTGAAAGAATAGTTACAAAATATCTTAGTGATGCTCCAGTTGTTTGATCGACTAGCTTTCTCAGCATGCGGAGGCTATTTTGGCCAAATGATTACAAAATTTCTTATTCCTTCTTTAAAATGCAAAAATTGAAAAATAACAAAATATGGGACAACTGAATGATGGCCACAAACAAATATCTCCATGCTAATTCTTTTGATCACCTCTGATCAAGCCACATCTCTACCATGGTGTTCCTCTACATTTACTGGATGATATGCCTGTTACTTTCTCCCTTTAACTTCTTGAATTCCCCACTTTCTAGATTTGGAAGCGATCATTTGTGGTGGAATTAGCGGTGATCAGTAACATAGCTACTGACCCATCCATCTTCATACACTCTAGGATATACCATTGAAACTCAATATATCTTGCAACTCTTATAAATGATGATTACAAAAACATAGAATTCCAATCACCCTAGGCTCCTCCTGCTTAAGATCCTTTATCACTTCTCAACCATGGGGCCACTACTTGTGACCAAAGGCTTAAGTAATAGGTGCTACGATATCAGAGCCTTCTATCCTTGTAACTTTACTTGAAATAGCATTCTGAAATCATAAAGTTCGGATGCCTTCAAGCTCCTTTTCCATTGGCCTTCTTCTTTTTTATCCCATGGGACCAAGTGTCGTGACATTAGGCTTAACACTTGGGTGCTAAAGCCTTTGGGCTCTTGTTCAGGGCCTACCTCCCTTTGTAATTTTTGCTTCACCTTTGGTTCCTTGGATGGACATGACCAACTCCCACATGATTTTAGAGCCCCTTCACCATTAGAAGTTTTCAAATTGGAATTAACATTCAGGTTATGAAAACTTCCACTTTCGATGGTCTCACAACTCTTGGTTCTCGGCCCCGGATCTACACCCTTGGTTATTTTAGGTCTTTGTGACTGAATTCAAAGTGATTTTAGAGCTCCTTCCATTGGAGGTTTTTCCAATAAGAAATTAATTAAAGTTCTGATGTCCCTTCCCTCTGAAATGCTTTATAATGCTTGGGTGCATGGCCTTGGTCTGAGCCCTTGGTTCTACTGAGTCTTCATGACCAAGTTCCAGCATACATCGAAGCCCCTATTCAGTGGAATATTTTGAAAAAGGAATTAAAATATTTATGATGCCCCCATCTTCCAAAATTCCATCTTAGCACTTAGGTGCTTTGGCCAACCTTGTGCCCTTGGTCCCTTTGGTCTCCATGACCGGGTGGTAGTTAATATTGAATCCCCTCTCATCGGAAGTTTAAAAAAAAAAAAAATAACCTTGGAGTTATGATGACTCCCACCTCAGATTAGCTCATAGCTCTCGGTGCTTGGCCCCTAACTCTGTTCCCTTGGTTCTTTTGAGTTTTCGTGACCAAGTGCCAACATAGATCAAAGCCCCTATCATCGGAGGATTTTTCAAATGAAAATTAAAAGAGGGTTATGATGGCTTATTTCTCCGAAATTTAGACCTATGAAGTGACATCATGCTGATGTCCTTATATCCATGTGGCTCCTCCTAGGTAGTGACACATATCACCCAAATTTTGCCCCTTTTGGTCCTCCAAAATGCTAAAACCACCTACCATGTGTCATTGTCCTGCAACATCATGCTAATGTAATCCTCCCTGTCAGCTATTCAAAATCAACTATCTACTACCAGGTGTCTTCCTCAGAGGCGACAGAAAAGGTCCCTCGGGTATTTGGATTTTCAAATGTCTCCTTTATATTTCCCTTTCCTCTAAGATTTCGGCACTTTCCAAAAGATGCATTTGTTAAGTATTTTTGAAACTTCGATGTTTCGATGGCATATGCTCCAAGGTCATGTCTTGTTCCATGCCCCTTGGTCATTTGGAACATTTTTCTACTATAGTGCTAGCCCAAACTAGAGCCCCTCTTCATCAAATGTTAAAAAAAAATAAATTAAAATTAAGTTCTGATGGTGACCATCCTCCAAAATTCTAACCTTCGATATGCCTTCCTACCAACCTTCCCGATATCAGGCTCCAATGTGATCGGGTCCCAAATTTGAACACTCCTTTTTAGATTTCAGCCTCCCTTTGGATTTTAGCTCTCCTTTTGTCTTCAAGTATTAAGCTCTAGATTTTGGCTTCCTCCTTGTGATTTCAACCTTTGATATTTACTCTCCTCTTTTTTTTTTTTTTCACTTCGGCTCCACTTTTTGTCCACCATTTGACACATTTTCAGAAAAGGTATGATAGGTGAAAACATTGGCTCCAATTGGGGAGATTTCCTTGCTAGCAAGGTGTTGAGAACTTGTAGAATATTAGCCTTCTATCCACTGGGCATGGATTCATTTTATTGAAATATATGAAAAGAAAAAATAGAAACACTAAAAACTTAAAGAAATACTGGTATATACAATGGATCACCAGTATGTACAATTGGTGAAAATAGATCTCCTAAGTGATGGAAGTACATCTTGAGAAACTGCCCATTCAGAGGCATCTCAAGCACTTCACCATCCAAGTTTTATAGCAATGAAATATTGTTCCCCTTTGCCTCAATAATGCTTAAAGGCCCAAACCAAAAGGGATATAATTTTCCATGTTTTTCTTTATCTTCTCGTCTAGCATCCCACCTGAGCATGAAATCCCCTGGTTTTAAAGTTCTGTCTTTTAATTTTCTGTTAAATAGAGCCTTCATCTTTTCCTGATATTGAATTAGATTCTAAGTCACCTCCTCGCTAGTTTCTTGAAGTTCTACCGGCTGATTAATCCTCTTGGTTAGAGAATTTGGCTCTTCATCAACATCCTATAGAATTTTGTTCATTGGAATTGCTAGTTGTATAGATAAAATTGTAGCTTTCCCATAGACTAATTCAAAAGGATATTTTCCAGTTGACCTCTTGGTAGTAACTCTATTTTCCCATAAAGAAAACTTAGGTTGTGAGTCCTAGTTTTTCTAATTTTATGATATTTTCTTCTTAAGAATCCTTGCCAATGTTTTATTTGATGATTCAGCCAATCCATTTGCTTATGGATAGTAGCTAGTGGAGTGACCCATAAAATGATGTTATACTTCTTGCATAAGCTTAGAAACTTGGAAGATTTAAAAACTTGAGCATTATTAGTGTTAACATTCATTGGGAAATTTAACTTGGAAATGATATTTTCCTCCATGAATTTGATAACCATGACATCAGTTGCATTTCTAGTTGGGACTGCTTCCACCCACTTCGTGAAGTAATCAGTGGCCATAAGAATCCACTTGTGTTGACCGCTGGAGGGTGGGTGTATTTCCCCAATTAAGTGTAAACCCAAATGTCTAAAAGGTTCTTCAACAAAAATAGGGATTACAATAAAATGTGTTAATTTTTTCCTTTCAGCAAACATTTGGCACTTCTCATAGGCCCGAACATATGCATGTAACTCACCAAACAACTTGGGACAATAGAAACCTAATTTGAGAATTTTATGGGTTGTATCTCTCCAACTATAATGCCCCACCCACACAATTATGGAACTCTTATGTCACTTTATGGATCTCTTCCTCAATCAGGCATAAGAGAAAAATCCCCAATGGGTCTTTCCAATACAGTTGACCTTTGGAAATGACAAACTTCTTGGCTTGTAGCCTCAAATCCCTACATTTAAATTTATCAAAATTGACTGGATAACATAGAAAAAGTAAGATATTTATTATGTGTTTATAACAGTGAGACATGAGGTACTTCATTTGGATTTTCTGCGTTGATATCTTGACCTTATTCTGCTCCTCTTCTCTTTGGATTTCTCCTTCCTCTGCCAGCAAATTTATACCCAAGGCTTAGCATTTTGATTCAGATAAGATTTTATCTAATCCCTGCCCCTTGATAAACTTCGTTGGTTTGATCTCTAGGTCTTATTCTTAGATTTTAGCAATCCATTTACATCTTTTTCCCTCACTGTCCCCTTGTAATAGAATGTATTTCACAGCTGTTATAGGAACATAAGTTGTTATGATTGATTGCAGGACATATATTCTAAAGGTATTTAGGGCCTTGACCAAGGCATAAGCCTACTTATCCAAAATTTTATACTTTAACTCAACATCTTGTAGCACCTGGCTAAAAAACACTATTGGTTTCTCATGTCCTTCATTGTTTTTCTACAATAAGACAACAACCATTGTATGGGGAGAAGCAAAAGAGAAAATGAAAAATGGTTTTAGGTAGTCAGGGCTAACTAATACAATAGATTCTACAAAGTCCCTTTTCATTATGGAGAATGACTCTCAAGCTTCTTCAATCCATTTTACCTCCCTATCATTCTTTAACATCCCTGTAATTTCTTTAATTATCTTAGCATAATTACATATGAACCTCCTCAAAAAGTTGATGTGCCTAAGAAAGTCTAGATTTCTTTCTATTTCTTGGTAGTGGGATGTTGTTGATGGATTCCACCCTCTTGGGATCTATATTTATCCCCTCTTTTTCCATGATGTGTCCTAGAAACTTTCCCTCACTTAGAGAAAATTAAGACTTCTTAGGATTTAAAGAGAGGTCATATTTTTTGCATTTATCAAAAGTGAGTAATAGATGTTCGATATGCTCATCATATGTTTTTGAACAACTAGTGATGTCATCTAGGTAAATTACCACAAAATTATATTTTTCTTCCACAAATGCTATATCCATTGCTCTCTAAAAAGTGGCTCCTACATTAATGAGGTTGAATGGCATTCTGGCATACATACATGTTCCCCAAGGCATGGTAAAAGCGGTTTTCTTTTGATTCTCAGGATGCACAACTACTTGATTGTCTTTAGAAAAACCATTCATCATAGACATACAAGAAGATCCCACCACCTTCTGTAGAATTTAGTCCATATTAGGGAGAGGTTAATTATCCTTTAGTGAGGTGCTGTTAAAATTCTTAAAGTCAACACGCAACCTTATTCCCCCATTATTCTTCTTGACAGGAACTAGATTTTCCATCCACTCTAAATACCTCAAAGGTATGATAATTTTAGCTTGGAGAAACTTCCTCTCCTCTTTCTCAATTGATGGAAGTAACAGAGGGTTAATCTACCTAAGCTTCTGTTTGTATGGTTTTACTCCACTCTTCAAAGGAATTTTATGTTGGATGATATTAGTATAAAATGTTTTTAAATCATCACAAGACCAATAAAACACATCCATATACTTCTGAAAAGGATCTAGGTACCTTTGTTTGTATTCCTTGGGAACTCCTTTGGCCAACTTAATTATCCATGGATCCTGATCTGAGCCAATATTGTATTCTTCCACATGTTCTTCAAATTCTTGCTCAGTTGGATTTGTATCCATATCACTTGAGTTGAAGAAACTTTCAAAGGGAACAAAACCTATGAGGATAGTATTACCTTTCAATTGTAGAATATTGTGCCCTACAATGGTTTCTTCTGACTTCACTTGTTTCTCATCTATCACTTTCTCTTCTTCTCGATCAATCTCGCAGCTTGAGAATTCTCCAATGACCTCCATGAAGCGCTTGATTTGTTCCTCATCTTCAAACACCTACAAATATTTAACATTTTTTGGTATTGGAGGCTTATATTTGACTTCAATTTCATATTTTAGAAATTGGTCTTGAGGAGGCTTAAAGTTACTGGTAGCTATAGCTAAGGAGTCCACCATCCGATTTTCATCTCTGGGAAAAAACTAAATGTTAAAGGATAAGAAAAAATTCTCAATCAGATCCCATACCTCATTTCAGTAGGCCTTCGGCCTTGGATGTTTTGTTTGGAATTGACCTTGAATTTGTTTTACCACAACTTTGAATCCAAAAACACTACTAAGCACCCAATGTTTCGATTTATTGTGTTTTTTAGACCTAACAACAAATCTTCATATTCAACAACATTACTTGTGGCTTCAAAATCCAAATTAAAAGAGAGGGGGATGAAGCTACCTTTTGGGGATACCAACAACACACCTGCCCCATTTCCTTCCCTGGAATAAGCACCATCAAAGTATAGCTTCCATACTTTGTCACACTCCAGTTATTGTTGGTTGAGCTAGACAAAACATTCCACCCGTTTCTTATCCATGATTTGATCATCTTCCTCTAAGAAAAAACAAGAGAAATGTTTCTCTTTACCATAGATGAGGGCATTATTTGAACAGTCGGTCCTTGTAACTGTCTTCATAAATTTTTCTTCTTTATATAATTGATGCTCTTCTAAAAAAAAACCAAGAATGGTAGCATATGTTAAATCCATTTTAATTGATCCTCCGATTTTTGATCCCCATGATCTCGACAAGAGGATACTAAACCTAGCACGGATATTATCCACTACAAAATAACTACAACACTCTTCACAGGCATCTGAGCCAAATTGACCACTAGGTCTTTAATCAATCCTAGACATTTTACTCTCTTGGAGTCAAAATAATACAAATATTTATATGGTCTTGTTATTTGTAGTTCCAATTGCTCCATAACAGACAATGACATCATATTGTGAGAAGCTCCTAAGTCAACCATGCAATTATGTAACAGAAGTTCATGAATCACTAAAGTGACATAGGAAGGGGAAGTAGAAGGGCCTTGTTCCTCAACTTGAGGTCCAAATACAACCATGGGTCTTTCTTCTTAGAGGTTTAGGATGACTTGAAGAGGGGCCATGGTGGGAGGACACATGAACCGAGATACTTGAATTTTGTAATTCGACTATTTCAATAATTCGATTAAGGGAACAAAGATTTTGACCTTCTCTAACTCTTTTTTAAGAGTAAAGGCAAAAGAGTTTCTTTCAGCTATGATGACATCAATAGGCTCTTTCTATTTCTCACAGACTAATTTGGATGGTAAAATTAGTTTCTTTATTTTAGAGACCTCAGACTTGTGGAGAATGGAAACTGGAGACTCTTTATTTTTGGGCAAAGATTAGTCTCGAGGCTTCTTTCCTTTATCTGTTGGTTTCAAAGGATTTTTGGGAGAGGACTCCTCATTTCGGTCCTACATTCTAGATATTTTCCCTGAATATCGAAGATCATATTTCCTATGCAATTGTTCTTGCACGAAATCAACAAAGTGTCTGCAGTAGTTGCAATTCTCACCATCATCCAATGGTGCATCGAAATCACCCATTTCTATTTCATTGGATTCTATTTCATTTTCTCCCTCTAAAAGAGAAAAAAACTAATTTTCTTGGATTTTTATTGTTTCTTCGACATTTTCGTCTATATCATCTTCCAAATATAATGGAGGTTGAATGCAATCTTGTTGCCCCTTTCTATCCTTTGCAAAAGTTGCAAAGGAGGTCTCCTATACTGAGGATTGAAACTTTAGTTAGGAGTTGAGTGGTCTTGTCAAGGAGGGTTTTTGTTTTCTAACTCCATTTTCACAAGCTTGTTAGACAGGTTTCTTATCATCTTGTTCATTTCCTAAATTTTATGCTCTTGAGTTTCCTTTCCCTGGCTTGAGGAACTAACTTCCTATTTTCTCCTTATCCTATCTCCATGATCATTTTTCCCTCTCCACTTCCCATTAGAGGTGAATTTTATTCAACTTCTGAAGCATTTGTTTGAATTTGATCTAATGAGTGAGACTTCATTTCTTTGAGAGTGAAACCAGATTTTGGTTCAAAGGTCCTAGCGAAAACCACTTTAGTAGCAGCCTATGGAGGTTTGATTTCAACTGGGAGACTATTGTAAAATTTGTTAAACCTTTTTATGAATTTTTCCACATCTTCATTATGTTTTTTCTTCATAGCATTGAATTTAGTGAGGATATATCCATGGTCCCTTTTCTCTCCCCATTTGCGCATGAAAGAATTCTCCATCTCCTCCCATGTATTGATTGAAGAGTTTGGTAGGGCCTTAAACAATTTCTTGGCTTCCCCATAAAGAGACTAGACAAAAAGTATTAACACCACATCTAAGGGTTCTACATTGAGATTTTCTACACATGCACAAAAAGTTTGTACATTCCTCTATGCTGAAATGTCATCTTCCCCTGTGAATCTTGGCAAGAGCTTAAGTAGTCTTGTGGCATAAAATTCAAGGGTTGTGGAAAGTCCAATGGGGCATATTTGTTTATGAGAAATGATGGGACAAAATTATTAAGCAAGGGAGGTTGTAGAATATTTATTACAGGTCCTTGTTAAAGGGGTATCTGAGTCATAGCTGTTTAGATCTGGGTTGGGAAGCTATTCACACTCTGCATGGGATTGTTTATAAGGATGTATTCAAATTATTCAACTTCAGGGCAGGGATGAAATGAGAAAGAGGGTGAACTAACAAAATCTTCTTCATTTTTTACTCTAGAAGGAAATGAGCCAAACAATACACAATGTTCTTTAGGATATTCCAAGACTTTAGAAGCATACTCAAGGTAGTTTATCACAACTTTTTGAGAGCTAGTTGATAATATTTTTGGAAAAAATCTTGTGGAATCTAGAGTAACTAGGGTCTTCTCTTTCCAAATTCTTTGGGATATGATTTTATCAGGGTTGAATATGGGAGGAGTTTTATGCTAGCTTGTATCAAAGCGATTATGAGGTCTTCAGAAAGCCAGGGTGCTCAACATAAGATTTAGATAATGGAGTGTCCTAGGTGAGAGATCCTTAACACAAAATTCCCTTGCTCACCTAATAGAGGGAATGTAAAAGATTTCGTACCCAAGGAAAAATATTCCGATTCATTCCCCAGAAATGCCACTAGATGATGTTGTAGCTCTTAGAGACAACCCCCAGGTTGAGGAAAGGGTTAGTGCCTAAGACATCTTAGAGGAGTTTTTTGAGGATTTGATGAGATTTGTATTGCACTCCATATTTAATATAGTTGGAAATAGATTGATTCAAAATTTGGTTCAATCACCCTTCACTAAGGTAGGATTAAACA
Source organism: Pinus taeda (assembly GCA_000404065.3). NCBI lineage: Eukaryota > Viridiplantae > Streptophyta > Pinopsida > Pinales > Pinaceae > Pinus > Pinus taeda. Next base: position 3,671 of record APFE030539682.1, on the reverse strand, counting down.
TACACATATGTATATGTAGGCAGATATCACTCATCCCAAAGGATAAGTGTCCTGATATGGTGGCCGACACACAATAAAATGCAACTCAATATTTTCCATTGTATTAAAAATGGAGAGAGAAAAAGTAATGAAATGAATTCAATGCAGAGGGTTGGAGAACACATAATCCTAAGCAATGAATCCCAGCAAAACTATGGAAGAACAAGGAGATGAAAGTGAAGAAATTATGGAGCGCATTTTAAGGTTTCTAGCTATATATTCTCATGGGTACATTATGTCAATAAATAATATTGGTAGATATGTATTTGCATAGGTACTGTTGCTACCATATAACACAAGTAAATCAATAATTTTAGAGTGAAACCAACAACTTATTTACATAATTTTAGAGGAAGACAAACATACGTGAAATGACAAACATAGGGGAACACATACTACACATTACTCTAGTTGGAATCACCAAATTTGCTTCATTAATATTTGAAAATGGAGTCCATATCATAGGTAAAACACATTTGACATTTTTATAATCTTTAAGACCTACTGAAGAGTCCATTGAACCAAGAGTTGGAACCTCTTTCTGTACACAAAACTTAGAAGACCTGTAAAGACAGATTTCAGACCTTTGGGAAGATGATATTGGAACCTTTAAAATGAGATTTTCCCCCTATTTATAAGGCGAGGGGGAGCTTGAAACAACAGTTACAAAATATCATAGCAATGTTCCAGCTATCTGGTCAACTAGTTGTCTCGACATGTGGAGGTTTTTTTGCCCAAATGATTACAACAAATTTGATTCCTTCCTTAAAATGAAGAAATTACAAAATAAAAAAACATGGGGCAATTGAATGCTGGGCACGACAAAATATCTCCATGCCAATTCATGTGATTGCCTTTGATTAGGCCATGTCTCTACGATGGTGTTCCTCTACATTTATTGACCATTATGCCTATCACTTTCTCCCTTTAACTTCTTGAATTCCCCACTTTCTGGATCTAGAAGCAATCAACTGTGGTGGAATTAGTGGTGCTCAATAACATAGTTTCTGACCCATCCATATTCATACATTGTAGAATATACCATCAAGACCCAATATATTTTGTAACTCTTATAAACAATGGTTATGAAAACACATAAATATGATCTCCCTAGGCTCCTCCTGCTTAAGCTCCTTTATCACTTCTCAACAATGGAACCACTACCTGTGACCAAAGGCTTAAGGCATAGGCACTATGATATCGCAACCTTTTATCCTCATAGCTTTATTTGAAATAACATTCCAAAATCATAAAGTTTCGATGCCTTCACGCTCCTTTTCCGTTGGCCCTCTTCCTGTTTATCCCATGGGACTGGGTACCATGACCTCATGCTCAATGCTTGGGTGTTAAATCCTTTGGCCTCATGTTTGGGGCTTATCTCCCTTTGTAATTTGTGCTTTGAAATTGATTCCTTAGATGGCCATGACCAACTTTCGCATGATTTCGGATCCCCTTCACCATCATAATTTTTCAAAATGGTATTAATATTTGGTTTACAAAGATTACCACTTTTGATGGGCTCACATCTCTCGGTGATTGACCTTGGCTCTGTTCCCTTGGTTCTTTTAGGTATTTGTGACCAAATTCCACATGATTTCAAAGCTCCTTCTATTAGAGGTTTTCCCAATAAAAATTAAATTAAAGTGCCGATGGCCCTTCCCTCCGAAATGTTTTATAATGATTTGATGCTTGGCTTTGGTTTGAGCCATTGGTTCTACTGAGTCTTTGTGACAAAGTGCCAATAGACATCAAAACCCCTCTTCATCAGAATATTTTCAAAAAGGAATTAAAATAGCTTCGACGCACCATCCTCCAAAATTTTATCCTATCACTTAGGTGCTTTGGGTAGTCCTATGCCCTTGGTCCCTTTGGTTTTCCATAACTAAGTACTAGTAAATATCGAAGCCCATCTCATCATAAGCTTTAAAATTAATAATTAACTTTGGAGTTATGATGAATCCCACTTCCTATGAGCTCATAACTCTCGGTGATCAACCCCTAGCTCTACGCCCTTGGTTCTTTTGAGTTTTTGTGACCAAGTTCCATCATATATCGCAACCACTCTCATCAGAGTACTTTTTCAATGTAAATTGAAACAAGGTTATGATGGCCTCTTGCTAAGAAATGTAGACCTCCAAAGTGAAGTCATGCTAATGTCCTCATATCCACATGGTTCCTCCTGGATAAGGACACACGCCACCCATATTTGTTTCTTTGGGCCCTCCAAAACCCTGAAATTGACTGCCATGTGTACTTGTCCCACAACATCATGTTGACGTAATTTTCCCTGTTAGCTTCTCGAAACCAAATATCTACTGCTAGGTGTCTTCGTTAGAGGAGAGAGAAAAGGTCCATGGGGTCTTTGGATTTTCAAAGGTTCCCTTTGTATTTCCCTTTCCTTTAATATTTTGACACTCTCCAAAAGATTCATTTATTAAGGAATTCCAAAACTCCGATGTTTCGATGGCATATTCTTTGAGGTAGTGTCTTGTTCTGCACCCATTAGTCCTTTGGAATGTTTTACGACCGAGTGCCAGCCCAAATCAGAGCCCCTCTCCATCAAAGGTTTTTCAAAAAAGGAATTAAATTTAATTTCTAATGGTCACCATCCTCCATTATTCTAACCTCCGATATTACTTCCTACCAACCTTCCCGATGTTAGGCTTTGATGTGATTGGGTCTCAAATTTCAACACCCCTCTCTACATTTTGGCCTTCGAAATTTCGATGTTGTAGCTCCTAAACACAACCCTAGGAAATATTAGTCTCTCTTGAGAGATAACTCAATGCAAATCAAGAGATGAATAAAAGTGATTTAGGTGGTAGTTCCATTTCCATTTCAAAGAGATACATTCAATATACAAATGAACTATGTATCATTCCAAAGAATAAATGTTTTAAGACTAGTGGCTGACACACAGAGAACACAACTTAAACTTTTTCATTATAGTAAAGATGGGAAGAGGGAAAGTGAGGAGGGAATTCAGTTTAGAGGGCTGGATAAACATATAATCCTAAGCAGTGAATCCTTGTAGAATTATGAAAGAATAAGAAGATGAAAGTGCATAAATTGTGGAGCACATTTTAAGATTTCTAGCTCAATATTTCATAGGTACGTTTTGATACAACATACATAGTAAATATCTGATTTCACAGGTACTATATGCTACAAAATAAAATAGTAAATATGTAATCTCATAGGTATTTTTTTCTACCATATAACGTAAGAAAATCCATGATTTGTGAGCGAATCTAGCAGCTTCTATTTACACAATTTCAGAGGAAGAGAAACACATATGAAATGATATACAAAGGAGAACACTAACTGCATACCCAAAATGATTGGAATCACACGGAATTATTCATTAATTTTCCAGAATGAATTACATACCACAGGTCCAAACAAGGGGAAATGTGCAAAAAAAAAGCAGACTCATGGAACAAGAAATTTGGACCAAAATTGGAACATCCTTCTCTATAAAAAAAACTTGGAACCTGTGTAGAGATAAAATTCAGACCCCTAGAATACTAAAATTGGGAACCTTGAAAATGTGTTTTTTCCCCATATTTATAAGGGAAGGGGAAACTTGAAACAATAGTTACAAAATATCTCAGTGATGCTCCAGATGTCTT
>APFE030539669.1:0-14235 GCA_000404065.3 Pinus taeda | reverse complement strand
AATAGTAAATTGTGCTATAATTAAGGAAACTGAAAAACTGAAAGAGACAATTGTGGGGGTCCAAATGGGATAGGTGGGTGGCCACCAACATCCACCTGGATCAAAATCACCTGTATAAATCATGTCATCAACATATAAGTAAACAATCAAAATCATTCCATGTTCATTTATCTTTGTGCAGAATGTAGGCTCAATGTTGCTTCTACAAAATCCATTCTTGATCATGTAGCTGTCAATTCTACTATACCAAGATTTAGGCACTTTCTTGAGTCCATAGAGCAATTTCCTCAACTTGTAAACTTTATCTTCTTTACCCTCAACTTCATAACCTAGAGGTTGTTGCACATAAATTTCTTCTTCTAGAATTCCATTCAAGAAGGCTAATTTCACATCCATCTTATATGCTTTCCACTTGTTCTGAGCTGTTGCGGCTAAAACTTCTCTTACAGTATCCAATTTGGCTATCGGAGCAAACGTTTCTCCAAATTTTATTCCTGGTTGCTGTGAGGACCATTTTGCTACAAGTCTTGCTTTGAATTTGTCAATTTCACCTTTCTCATTCAACTTTGTCTTGTACACCCATTTTACACCAATGAGATTTTTTTTCCTTTGGGAAATCAACCAAATCCCATGTATCATTCTTTTCAATAGCTTCAATTTCTTCATCCATGGCTTGCACCTAATTTTCATCTCTGATTGCTTCTTTAAATGAAGAAGATTGAAAAGATAACAATGAAAAATTTGAACTAACATCCAAATCATCATAAATATCTTTCAGACTTCTCATCTTTCTCTTACCATCGCTTGATTCATCACCTAATTGATTACTGGGAGAATCTTGATCTATTGATTTGCTTGAAGATCCATGCTACTCAGAGAATCTTGGAGTCCTTGTTGGTGTGTCTCTGTTGGTGTCTTCACCTATGATTCTTGTTGCTCCTTTTCTGCTACATCATCTTCTTCCATTAGTGTCACTTGTGTATCAATTGTTTTGTCTATACTACCATTCCATGACTCTTGTTGTTTGAACACAACATCTCTGTTAATTATGGTCTCCTTGGTAACAAGGTTATACAATTTGTAAGCTTTTGACTGCTCACTATAACCAGTAAATATGATTTTTTCACTTTTTCATCCAATTAGCCTCTTCACTCCTTAGGCACATGTGCATAAGCTACACATCCAAACACTCTAAGAGGAGATATGTTGCAAGAGATACATAACCATGCTTCTTATGGTACTCTATTCATTACAACCTTTGTAGATTTTATGACATAAACAACACATGCACCTATTTCTGCCCAATACTCATTAGACAAGTTTCTTCCTTTCAACATGCTCCTTTCCATGTTCATAATGGTTCTGTTGTTTCTATGTGATACACGATTGTGCTGTGATATGTACCTGGTTGTAAATTGTCTTCTAATTCCATGTTGTTTGCAGTAATCATGGAATTCCTTTAAATCATATTCTCCACCACGATCTGTCCTCAACACCTTGATCTGCTGATCACTTTCGTTCTCTACTAAGGCTTTGAATTCTTTGAACTTTGCAAAAGTTTCAGACTTCTACTTCAAGAAGTAAACCCAAGTCTTTTTTTTATAGTCATCAATGAAAGTGAGGAAGTAACAACTTCCACCAATAGACTCTGTCCTCATTGGTCCACACAAGTCTATATGCAATAGCTCAAGAGGTTGCTTTGCTCTATATGCAACCGCCTTTGGAAAAATTTCACAATCTTTCTTTCCCAAGATGCAACACTCATAAGTACTAGTAGGTTTTTTGATGGGAGGTAATCTTATTATCATTTGTTTCTGCTGCAACAATCTTAAACTAGAAAAGTGCAAGTGTCCAAACAAAAAGTTCCATAACCAATAATGGTTAGAAAATGCAACTATAAAAGAATTGACCTGATCACTGTAATTCATAACAAGAGGAAAGAGTTTGTTCCTCGTTATCTCCAACTTTTCTATTAGATGCTTCCTTGGGGGCTTGTCATATATAACACACTCTTGTCCTTGAAAGATAACTATGTATCCCTTATGTGTGAATTAACCAACACTTATCAAATTATGTTTGAGACCAGGGACATAATATACCTCTAATATTATCGTTGGCTCCCCCTGCTTGGTCAAAATGTTGACCACTCCTTTTCCATCTACATCCATAATCTTGTTAATCCCCACATTTACCCCTATTTTCACATATTGATCGAAATTTGCAACCGAATTCTTGTTGTGTATCATGGTTACTGCAACCACTATATAATAGTCACAGATTATCAGAAGGTTCATGCATGGTATGAAAATCTAGTAACATGGTGTTAGTACTCTCTGTAGTGACATTAACTCTCTTGTTTCCTTGATCAACTATCCTCTTCCTTCAATCACGGGCATAATGAATAAATTTATTGCAACAATGACATCTCACCTTTGATTTGTCAACTCTTTGATTATTGCTGAAGATTCTACTGTTGCTTCCACCTTCATGTTCACGTTCTTCACGACCATCTCTTTGACCACCATGTCTTTCGCCTCGTCCTCTGCCTCTCGATCTACTTCTGTCTCGACCTATGTCTCTTGAAATAGAAATCTGACTTTTGAAAGTGGTTTCTAAAGTGGAATCCTTATTTTTGTCTATCCTTGCCTCATGTGATAGAAGTGATCCCATCAACTCATCAACTGGCAGTGATGTCAAATCCTTGGCTTCTTCTATTGGTACTACCACAACATCAAATTTGGTAGACAAAGATCGGAGGACCTTCTTAACCATTGTTTGATCTTTAATTTCTTCACCATAAGTTTTAAAATGATTTATAACAATCATGACCTGATTCATGAAAGAATCGATGTCCTATGTCTCTTTCATCTGCAGACTTTCAAAATATCTCCTAGTATTCTACAACTTAACAATATTGACTTTGGCCATACCTTTATAGCTTGTCGCCAAGGTATCCTGTGCTTCCTTTGCTAAAGATGTGATCATAATCTTTTGGAACACTTCTCGGTCCACTACTTGCTGGATACGATGCAATGCTTATGCATTCTCCTTTTGTCTTTCTCCCATAGATCCCTCTCTGCATTAGTGAGAGCTCGTTTTTCTACTTCATCCTTAAGTTCTGAAAACCCACACTAGACATAATCTCAAACATCATGAGCTTGCAACGTGATCACCATATTAATATCCCACTCATTATAATCCTTCCCTGTAATAGAAATTTTAAAAAATCACCATTCTTAAAACAAAATATCTCTTTTAAACTTTGCAAATTTTTTTTAATAATTTTTATTTAAGAAAACTTTTATAATAATTTTTATTAAAAAAACTTCTATAGCAATTTCTTTATATTAAAAACTTTTATTTTTATTTTTTTTTAATAAAAAGACTTTATAAAAGCCTTAAAAAAAAAACTTTTATAAAATAAAACAATGTTCACATTTTACGAATCTTTTAAACACTTTTATAAAACAGTGTTCACACTCTACAAATCTTTTACGCACGTTTAGGCAGATGGGATATGTGTTGCATAGCAAAAAATGATTTGGGCTATGTGTTGCATTGTGAAAAATGAACTAATCGTAAGTTTGCGGGAGAGGAAAGTTTATCAAAAAAAATTTAATTACTCAACCATTTTGTTGTTCACTATTTATAACATAATTTTGCAAACTAGAAAATCACGGATTTTTTTTATTTGCTTTTTTTCTTCATGTTTTTTTTTTCACTAGTTTTGCTGGTTCCAAGGATTTTATGATCTTTCTTGGCTTCTGATACCAATTTGTTGGAAAGACATTGGAGCTAAAACACAAAACACATGATTTGCGGTTTTTCTATTGATTACACAAAACTTGATGATTACAATGAACCCAGTGAAGGGTATTTAACCTTTTCCAAACTCACCTAAAATAACTTGACATGAAACCACACACTAAATTCAACTATGACTTAAGTCAACTTGACTCAATGCTCAGTGAATTGACTCTCTACTTTTAGCCAACTCTTCATGTAAGAGTAATTAGCCTATTTTAATAGCAACCACCCACTAAATTAGACTTAACTCTACTTTAGCCAACTCTTCATACCGGAGTAATTACAATTTCCAACATATAAATGTCGAAAATACAGATAGATGCTTATTGTGCTGGTTGGCAGTAGTGTTCAAAATTGAACACATCAGAGGTCGCCAAGAGGCCTTTAGCACGTCGGAGAAGGGTTAACCAAAAATTACAAGTAAAAAAAAAAAACATTAAATTTTGATTTTTACACGTCAAAAAAAAAATTAAATAATATTTTAAAATGTCCTATAAAGGGCTATTAGACATTTCTAAAAATTTAAATTAGAAAAGGGCACCAGACAGTCGGGGTCCACCTTATTCTCTAACAACATGACTTGGATGCTAAAGTATAGAGTACACTACTAAGAAGGCGGCATGAGGTTGTTGAGTTTGTTGAAGGAATAAATAAAATGTAATGGTGTCGAGCAGTCATAATGGCGGGCCGCAGCACTAATATTTTTTTCCCTGCTGAGAAGGCCTTGAGATCCTGTTTCCTTTGCTTGCCTTGAGTGACCATGATCTTGGTGAGTAATCTAAGTGAGGTTGGTATGGGTATCCAAGGTAGTAAGCATGGGTAGGAAGGAAGTTCCATGGTATTAGATTGAGTTTAATTCCTTGGCCATAAGTCCATTTGATAGAGGGACCATAACATAGCTTAGAGATGATGTCTTTATCAAATTTGGGGACGAGTGAAAGAAGTAAGGTCTAATAGGCGTACTTGTTTTTCATCCCATTTAACTAGAGAACTGCGAAAGAGAGTCAGAGAACTACAAAAGAGCCATTTTTTCATTTAGGACTTGGGATTCTTATGTAGTTCGAACCTGGTCAGGATTCAGAATTGCAAATTCCAATGATCATAGATTCACAGGTATTTCTTAGCATTGGACATCCTTTTTAATCTCTATTTTGTTTGTTTGATTTAAAACCAGAAACACTAAAAGATAGGCTCTTCTACCATTTCTTTTTGCTCTTGATGAAAATAAATCCATACTGAAATTCAATTATTTGCATGGGCATTGGTAGCTATTGGGAAATAGATTTACAATAAAGAACAAAATTACAAAACAAATTAAATAAACAGAGGCAGAATTTTAATGAGTAAGTACTCAAAATTCAACAACATAAATAAATTGTTGTGTGTGGAGCATGATTATTCAGAGGTCTTCATTTCAGCTGGGTGTATACCCCGGGAAGTTTGTACACCCCTCCACGCGGGGGTGCGGGGGGGACTTTTCCCCCCTGTGGGGGTTCGGGGGAGCCGATCCCCCCCCGGCTGGAATATTATTCTATGTATTACCATTAATTTTGAACATATTATTCTATGTATTACCTAGAGGGACAACACTATACCACTTTCTCCATCTTTATGATCATTTCATGCTCTTCAACATGTCTGTAGCTTTGGGAAAAATGTCACACAAAGCATTGGATTTTCTATTTATGGAATTTTGTGTTGGAACTTGGTACAACTATTTTTAAGTTAGACAATGATTTTTGTTATTTTTTTTTAATATTTAAATGGGTTTAACTAAATTGGTAGAAAAGTTTTATACATGAAGATTGTGGGGGAGTTACTAATCAAATTTAAAATTCTAGCAAATTTCTCTTATATTTTGTAACAAAGTCGTCTTAAATTTTGTATAAATTTAATTAAAAAATACACTAAAAGACTTCTGACACACATAACCGTTAATTGTTAAAATAAGACATACATATATTCACCTGACCTGAGATCGTCCGTTGATAAGGGATTTTTTCATAAATAAGGTAGTTGTTGCACATAGGATGATGAGGAAGATATTCTAAAGAGTTAGCCTTTGGGAATGCAGTAATTTTGTGAGCTATAGTTAACCTAAATCCAAAGTTTGACTAGAATATTGAAACAAATATGAAGTTGTAATTTATTTCATTCATTTATAACCTGCAATTGTAAAGGTTCACAAAATTTTAAATTGACCTGAATCTATGAAATACAATTCAAATAACAAAACCCTCTAAAATTACATATCTCAAACGAATTAGTTAACATTCAAAAATTGCATAAACCTTTGGCTAAATTCTAACAAAGTCGCCTTGCACTGTTTTTAGTAAATTTTAAGCAACTTTTCTCAGCTTATCTACTCATGGAACCCTTGATCCTTCTGTTCCATTCTAGGTCCAGCGAGAGTCAAGTTCATTAAATTGCACTGTGCAATGGTATGTGTTTGCTTTTGGTTGAGGAACGTAAAAGAAAATTTTGTAGGAAAGTTGGCCGTATGTGTGTGTTTTTAATGTTAGTGAAGCTTAGTTAGAACACAAACAAATATGCTAATATTGAGGACCTATAAAAGGATTTGATGAAAAATTATACATTTTATTTATGGGTAGAGAAAATTCCTTAATTTCAATGTGGTAGGAAGAAACTTTGATGTAGAAATTCAGAATAAATTGCCTTGGTGACTTTTAATTACCCATTTATCAAATCTGAGATTATGCCTTGCATTTGACAAAATTTTAATCATAATGAAGATGAGTTAGTGCACATTAAAAGAGCGTCAAAATACAATAATTACAAAAGGCATTTGCTTGATATAAATTTCAATAATAGGTATACCAAATACTTTAATTTCAAAGACTCGAGATATTTCAAAGAGTCAAGATGGAGTATGATATAAAAAATTCATATAAACTTTATTGATGGAGTATGATATAAAAAATTCATATGAACTTTGGAATAAAGTTAACCCAATTTAAATGTTCAAATTATTGTTCTTCACTATTTTGAGTTTACCTATTGCTATGTTTTCATAATTAATGTGCTTCTTTGTATGCTAGTGCACAATCTTTTGGATAGAGAAGGAATATGACAGTGAAAAGTTGAGTGAAATAGGAAAAATGATGAAAATGATTCTCCTCGGAGAAAAATTCCATACATTGCCCTACATTGCATCCACGTAACTCACCATATCATGTTGATCCAGCCATGGAATTGTTAAAATAAAAAGAGTAGCTCATAATATATTCCAATGGTAAAGTTTTTATTAGAATCCTTAAAATAAAAAGGAATATTTGGTAATATATTCCTTATTCCCTTTCATGCATTTCCCATGGCTGGTAAAGTAATAAAATTTATGGAAATAGATGTTTATTTATTTATTTTTCAAACACTATAGTTTACAATAATTTCACATAAGAACTTTTCTGTTGGAACACAAAAAGGAACAAGATTTGAACAAGATTTATTCACTTAAGAGTGGCTGAAGCGCACTGGTTACAAAGTATAGCCCTTTTTGTGGTGCCTTGCATTAGTAGCAAGAATTTTTCTCTAATTCTTTAAAAGGTAATGGAGTAAGGTTAAAGAGATATAGTGCACTCATGGATTTATTGGATACTATAAGTTAGGTATGCTCAATACAAGTTATAAAAGATGAATAATAAGTGAATGAATAGTAGTAATTTAAAATTTTGAAAATTTATAATGTCACTATTTTATTTGGACATTTTTTTTATAAAAGATTAATTTAATATACACTTGTTACGAGAATTGCAAGTAGATTTTTTTTTTTTTTTTTAATCTCTGAAAGCTTCTTCCCAATTAAATTAAGACTAGTCATTCAAATCTGATACATGGCATGTCGTAGACGGAATGCGTGGACAATATCTAGCTACCAGTCAATAAGAATAATTGAAGTAAAGCTGAAGTTTCCGAGATCCGAAGAGGAGTGACCGACATGTTCCAGTAATAATTGGAGTGGGAATGAGTGAAATATCTGTTCAGAAATATCCATCCATACCTATTGAAGAGCGCCTTATTGTTTGTCTTTTTATGGTAGATATTTCATTTTTTATAAATAGTGGTAGAATCTGTTGTAGCTTCTTCTATATCCTATCACACAATTACTTCAGAAGATATAGAAGCCTCCTAGAGACAACCCCTGGGTTGAAATAAAAGGGTCAGTGCCTAGGGCATCCAAGAGGAGTAATTTTGAAGATTATATGAAGGCTTTCCGTTGCACTCCATATGTCATGTAATTTGAAAACAGATAATTTAGAGCTTGGTTCAATATCTTTAAGGAAGTGTAACTAGGTTCGCTCTTCATAAATGTACTTTTGATATTTGTACTTATTCAAGAAAAGAAATATTATTTTTATAATATGACAATGAGTTTCTTGCTCATTGAAGTAGGTCTATTACATGTCAAAGTGCTATAGATGAGTCAAATTGTCAATAGAAAATATTGAAGGCCTTACGAGCATGTTACACTATTTATAAATATATATTAAATTCAAAGGGAAAGATCCAAGTAAAGTCAAGTCTAGTCTATGCAATGGCACCTTCAAGAAGCTCCTTCAAGCATGCTACACCACAATGGAAGCTATCCACAATCTGCTCAAAGAATATGCCTACAAACAACACTCAAAGCCAACCTATAAACAGAGGACTAGTCAACCTTCTAGTCGGCCTAAATGGAGGGACAATACTCTATTTATAGAGGCTATCCACTCCAAAGATAACACATAAATTGTGCTATGAAATCTGCGAAGGGAAAGGAAAGAAATAACGAAGGAAGGAGGTCTCCAAAGGTAGCGAAGAGAAAGGGTACACCACCGAGGGATAGAATTCCGTTTTGGGGATGCTACAGTCACATGTACGAGGAAATCTGAGGGTTGTCCCTGCAGCTAGGACAACAACAATCCATAGACACTTACCTACCTTCGTTTGGGCTGAAACTAGGCCTACAAGGCCTCCTCCTCCAATGTGGAAGAAATACACTCAAGAGAAGGAGAAGGGCATACACCACTTAGAAATACTCTCCACAAGTGCAAGAAACTTGGGCAACAAAACAACATAACAGTCATACACTCAAGGAGGATCTCGGTTAGTCAAATATATACTTGAGAAAGGAATAGAAGAGAAACACTTAGCTTAGATGACTTATTCAAAGAAGGTATAACTCTATGCAAGAATCATCGCAAGAATAAGAAGTGCCAGAAGTAGGAGGATGAAGAGTCGGGAAGCAAAGTGACGGAAGAAGTGCATGGGTATATGGTATAGAAAGGAGTGGAGACTTGACTTGTGCTTGAAAGATCTCTTTGTTAGGGGTTTAGGGTTTCAAATTGATCAATAGAAGCTTCAATAAGAGAAATTCACTAAAGGGATTTCCTCCCAAGAGTAGTGAGGTTTTGGCCCTAGCAGAGAGCCAACATCTTGTGTTCTTGATTTTATGTTTTGATGAAGTACACACATATGCACTAATAATAAGAAGAAGAAGAATAAGCTAACAAGAAAAGTAAAAAGACTCCACATATTGTTAACAAGAAACGAAGAATCACACTACACTACGTTTCCCTAGATTCTTCAACATGGTATCAGAGCATAAGGTGAAACATCAAGGATAGCGCAACTCAAGAACACACATCGAGGGGAAGCATCTACAAAGTTGAAGCATCAAGCCTAGAAGTCTCAATAACTTCAAGAACTAGAAGGGTCTATAATCCATCATTCATCAAGGAGGTCCATAAATCTAGAAGAAGAACCTTACATAAAGGCACCCACAAAGAAGAGCGGATTGAAGTAGGACCTACATCAAGCTACAAGCCTTCAAGCAAACTTCATCACCAAGCAAGTCTACTTGGAGAAGGAAACTTGAAGAAAATCAAGATCCAGGGAAGAAAAGCCATTAAGCCTTCAAGGAAGAAGCAAACCCATTACATCTCAAAATATATCAAGTACGTACATGTCCCCTTTTGAATATAGATCAATGTCTTTTTGCAAGGAAAGGAATAAATTGGTAGGTACCAATAAGTTTCTTGCATGGAAGAAGAGGATTGATCTACTTCTCAAGGAGAATAAACTCCTAGAACATGTCAAGGGGAATATCACTATCCCTGCTAAGGAACAGACTCAAGCCTTAGCCAAATACAATAAGGATGAGACAAGAGCTCAAAGGATTCTAATAGAATCAATTAAATACTCTCTCATTCCTTTTGTCTCCAAGTTTGAGACATCAAAATAAAGATATGACAAGCTAGTAGAGCTATTCTAGGTATCCACAACTGGAGAAGTAGTATCTCTAAGAAATGAATTATACAAGATGAAGATAACAAAGGAAGGAATAGCTCCCTACTTCATGAAAATATCCGAAATGAGAGATCAACTTTAAGAGCTTGGAGAAGTCATGCCTGACAGAGAAATGAAAATTTTAGTACTCAATGCTCTACCTGAGGAGTGGGGAAAATTCACATCAAGCATATATGCCAAGAAGGAAGCAACCACTCTCACTGAAATGTGGTCTCTATGCAGAACAAAGGAAACTAGACTTAAGGAAAAAAACGATGTAGGATCAAAGGAGCAAGAATTTTCTACCATGGCCAAAAGAAAGTGTAAATTTGGCAAGTTTGGTCCACGAAGAACAAACATCAAAGACATGTCCAAGATCCAATGTTTTGGATGCCAAGAATATTGACATTACAAAAGGAATTTCCCTAAGCTTAAGAAGGACAACAACAAAAGAAAGAGGGAAGAAGCTCACTTGACTCAAGAGGTTAAAGAAGAAGGAAAGAAGAAAAAGAAGGAAGATCCTCCGGATCTCTACTATGACTAGGTCAAACTCTTTACTTATAGACTTCTTTCAAAGTTTTGAGTAGGATAGGAGCATGTAGGAATACATTAATATTGCATGGCTAAAAACATACTCTAGAATCTAGTAGCATGATACACATAGAGTTCTAGATACTCATGTAGATGTAGCATTTATGATGAGAATAAAAATGCATGTGTAGAAATATCTTCTAGAATAGATGAGCATGGTAGATATAGCTCATGATATTCATATAGAAGGATCATACCTAGTATGGAACCTCATCCATGATAAAAGAAAATTTTGACCATGATTAAGTATCTTAGAAGACCTCCATCATCAAAGGAAAAGAAACATTTGCAAGGGAAGGATATTTAAGAGCCTATGATGGAATCTTCAAAAGAAGGTTTATGAACCAAGGCATATGTATCATTGGGAAGCCCATTCATGGGATTCAAGAAAAGGATGATATGCAGGCAAGTTAAGATGAAGCAAGAAGGGCCACACCAAAGGGTGATAAAAGGAGAATCAAGATGAGGTATGTGTGCATTAAAGTTTAGTCATGTTATCATTTGTATATAATTGAGTGAGGGATATTTCTATAACATGATCAAGCATGAAATAATCTTTTTCACCAAGAACATGCTCGAAGGCATGTACCACAATGAAATGAAGGTCAACAAAAAATATGCTCACATAAGGAGTATAAGATTGTTGACTAAGAAGCAAGAAGAAATGATGACAAGTCTAGGAAGTACACAATGAAGGAATGCTCTGACAAGAAACATTAGATGGTTGACCTATCTATCAAATAAGAGACAATTGAAGAAAGAGATCAAGCATTGGGAAGAACACCATGATCACCGAGAATCACTATCTGACAAGATACTTTGAAGATATCTCCCAAAAGAAGGCAAGACAACTCTAATAAATAAAGAAAGGATCCTTGACATCTATGAAGGCCTTGGAGATATAAAAGATGTAGATAATTGATTCTACTCTACGAAGATGTCGTGATGAAGAAACCATCCAACAAAAAGTAATGTTGAAGCAATATCAAGATAAAGTCATGATGGGATACTAGGTCAAATCATGCAAACAAGCAAGTACAAAAAAGAATCCATAAGAAGAATATTTCCAAGCATGGACAAGATGACAAAGAAGTAGCCAAGATGACAAGTAAGCCTGATGTATGACATGAAAGCCACTTTCTTCGAAGGAAGCAATGACAAGACAAACCAGGGAGGAAAGTGATCGATGGATGGTTCCCTACCCATAAGAAGTTCAAATAAAGGCTTCATGACATCAAGAAAGGAAGGAGATCAAACAACTGAAGTGTTGGAATTTCTAAGTTTAACCCGTTAGAAATTCTTCCTGTACTATTTGGTTTATTTCTTCCTACTTGTTTAATTACTTAACAAGTTATTTACCATGTAAATACTAAAATAAACACAAGTACAATATCAACATCTACAAATCATCAACTGAAAGAAAACAAGCACACAAGTGACACTGTTATTTTTGGACCAATGTCCCTGGAAAAACCTAATGCAAGAAAACAAGTGCAGCTCTTCAGAGGGTTTTACTATTATGCAGTTTTCAGAATATAATTAGGGTGCCAGAAATGGCTCACCCAATAGAGAATGCCCTCAGCAGTAGTACCTCTCCTCGAAGACATATATTTATGTTGATTAATCACCAGATGAACGATCCCATACCAACAATTGTGGCCTCCACTGCTCTGCGTCACTTAGATAGGGACTGCATCACCCTACCCGGCCCACCAACACCCAGTCTGTCCCACAAAAATCCTCCCAGTGCTACCTGTTGGCCCTACGTCAACTCTTCTAGCCTCTTGATAGCAACTAAAACTTCTACCTCAACCCTCAGACCCTCTGTGTCACACACGCTGGCCTCTCCTCGCTCTGTGTTGCTCCCTGCTGCCTCTGCATAGCACTTAGCTGCCTCTATATCAACCTCTCCAGGATTTGCGTTGTCTCTCTGGTACTAACTCTACAACTCTGCTATGTATTCCCTGCCCCTCACAGTTGATCATTGATTCAATTTTTCTTAGCAACCCCGCTCTAGCAAAATGAATGACTGATCACTTTGGTGTGTTCTCCAACTGACCCTCAAGGCTCCTCTTATACTTTTCTCGTTGGTCCATCAACGACCGAGATTAAATCTCTAATCAACGGCTAAGATTAGATTTGGATTGATCCATGACTTTTGGAACCTTCTAACCCAGTTTTATATTAATACCCATTAATATTTTATTTTTCGTAAGTTTAGACTTAGGAAATCCATTAAAAATATTAATTATTTTAATATCTCGCAAACTAGTTAGAATCTACCCAAACCATTTATGGGTCTTGGAGATCTCATGTTCTTTAGCCTCTCCGCCAATTTTCATGGCTAGGGTACATACAATGCTACTCGAAATCAACTCTCCCTCTTAGCGATGATTGTGCTCTAGTAATACTCCTCACTGAGTATCACACTGATTATCTGACACCGATCAATGTGTTGATGCTAAGCCTCCCTACCCAACATCCTTTGCATTGCTGCATCCTGTACTACTACCCATGGCCCTGACACTGCCACTGCTGCATCATACGGAAGCTCCCTATTGATATAACCTAGACTTTATATAGACATTATTGATATAAACTAGACTTTATAAATCATAAAGCGTTCTCAATTATTCTCATAAAATCAACCTAGTAAACTTAGGTAAATTTGGTAAACCTAGTAAACTTATGTAGCCTAGTAAACCTAGTTGACCATGGTTGACTATGGTTGACCTAGTAAATCTAGTAAACATAGATCAACCTAGTAAACCTAATTGTTAAAGGATGGTTTCAAACAATTTATAATTTTAACTATGATAGAAAAAATAATGTCACTAATAACACTACTTTTAATTCAACGGTTGAATTTAAGATTTCACTGATAATGATATCAGTTGCAAATGGTAACATTTCAAACAAGTTGTAATTTTAAGCTCAAATATAAAAAAAAGTGCCTTTCCAATAACACCAATTTTTTATTCAAGTTGATTTTAAATTTTTTGTTAACATCATTATGGATTGTAAATAACATTGTTTTAAAATGCTCTCACATTTTAACTCTAAAAAATGGATGATATTGAGAAGACCATTTTTTGAAATGGAAGTAAAAACCACTAAATACAACCTTTATAAAAGAACCATGAAGTACTTTGAAAAGTTGATAACTATGTTTAAACCAGTGATTTTTTAAATACTAAATACATATTGTTTTGCATTATGACTAACATAATGGTAATTTTTTAAATATTAAATACATATTGTTTTGCATTATGACTAATTTTCTAATGCATTGCAACGCTAAAAAAAAATATCATTGGAAGTATCTCATAGTGAATTTTTCACATCCCATCCAAAAAAATCCATTATCATGTTATGTACACTTATAACCTTTTGTAATTATTTTTAAAACAAACATTTTTATACTAAGAATTAATTATGTATTAGTTGAAGAATGTAACCACAGCAAGATACAACTCTAATATATGATAATCCTAATTTCAATAAAAGTGATAAAAAAGCCGTATCTTTTTCAACATAATATTTAATTAGTTA
>APFE030539667.1:0-63714 GCA_000404065.3 Pinus taeda | reverse complement strand
TTTTTATTAATATTTGTTTTAATTTTATAATTTATTTTCTTCGATGGTGTTGTTATGTGGGTAGATAGGGAGTTTCTTTGTATGAAATGCAGAATAGATAACATGTGTCACAATTTGGGTGAGGCATGGCAATCACCATTTGATGGTTTTGGGTTTGAACGATATCAACCTCATCATTTTAAATGCATGTTAATGACACTAGGGTGACCAAAGTACGTGAACTATGGGATTGGAGGTGAGGAGTTATCCTCGACCTCCTTCCTTTGGATCCTTTTGTGGTTGTTGTGTGTTGTTTCTTGTTGCATGGATGTATTGTTTGGGTTTTTCATTCAAATTGAATCCACATTGTGTTGTGTTTATTGTTGTGTGGTTGCAAAGTCTGGGTTTCTACTTCGATTTGAGTCTAGGCCTTCGGTAGCAAGTTTGGAGTTACTTCTCTCCCATTTTTTGGTTCTGAATTATGTCAAAGGTTGGGAGCTTGTTATCTCTACATTGGTCATAGTTTTATCAATTAGGGTATCTTTGCTCTAGGTTGTTTTCATTGGTTGCATATGTATGTCATTATTGTTATCCTTCAACTTTGCAAAGTAGAGGTTATATATGGAAGTGTTTGCTTTCGCCTTGCTAGTGTTTCTGAGTTTTTTAAGCATTGGATTCACCCTTGCTCTTGGTCAGAGTATTGATTTTTCTCTTGTCCTTTGTTTGTGTCAATATCTCTAATAAGGTATTGGGGATTATAATGCTTTATGTCTTTTTGTTGTGGGGAATTTGATAATTTGTTGGGGTTTAGTCCTCTGCTGTGGCTAGTGGGTCACGACCTGCTAATATTTTAGTCAGGGTTTCAAGATCAATGTTTTTTTCTTCATCTTGCTTCGCGGGTAGAGGGTCTTTGAGTGGTCCTATTTGTTATTTTGTCATTGTGGTTATGCCTCCTCATGAGAGAATGTTGAGCATAAGGGGGCGACTTGGGTATTGTTGATCATAAATGTATTCATTCTTTTACTTATGATTTAGTTGAGACTTTTTCAATGTGATTCCCTTAGAAGTGAAAAAGGAAATTCTCTTGTTGGAGTTAGAGTCTATTGACCATCCATATCACTCAGATTCAAATATTGTTGGTGAAGATATTACTAGGGTCCCTGTTCTTGGTAGATTTAGGAAACTTAGGCTTCATTTCTTGAATTTCTTAGCTCTTCACCAACAAATGGATACCTTGTTGCATTTAATTTTTAAGGATTAAGTAGTTCAAGAATTATAATGTATTTTTTTCATTTGAAGACACTAAACAAATGCTCATGAATGAACAATTATGTTTATATTATGGATTCATTATTAACCAGGGTTGAAAGTTTTCTTGTGTTGGATTCAGCTTTAGGTGACCTCACTGAGTTGCTTGGTGATCACACTAATCCTTCAATGGACAATGCACAATACTTGACAATTATATTCTCTAATTAGGATTAACTTTCACTGGTCTTCTTCTTTTTGCTTCAATTTTGGTCATCCATCTCGAGGTATGGTTTCATTATAACGATTTCAACTTGGTTTGGTTAATCAGATTAGTGTGAAGGTTACTGGTGCATGTTTTGGGATTACATTGTCATGGAGAAATTTAAATTATATTTCTATAAATTTAAGGTATTTTCAGTGTTATTCATTTTTTATTAGTCATGGCTACTGGACTCGAGATGGTACCTTTGGATTGTTTGTAGTATTGAGATGCTCAACATTTCCAGTATTATGTATGTCCATGACTTCCTATTTTCACTATCATGTCCATGTCATTCATGAAATTTTTTATGTCAGTTTAGGTATTGGTTTTGGTATTTTTAGTATTAGTCACTTTGGATATATGAGTACATTGATGACCATCCAATTACAGATCTTATGGCGAGCGAGGCTCATACTTGAGGGTGCTATGACAAGCATTTCATGTCTGTTCTTCTCTTCCAAATCTACATGTACTTGTGGTTACTTTTACATTATCGGTTCGCTCCTTTGGTGTGTCTCGTTTATGTAAATATCATGGTTATGCCACTTTAAAAATGGACAATATGTTGAATGATTTAGTGTTCATTAGAAAGGTCTCATTTTTTTTCTTACCATCTTGTGGAGTTGTCTTTATTACAATTAAAAAATATTAAAAAAATATTTTAATAAATTTTGTAATTTCAATTATATATAAAAAAAAAAATTATATATTTTATTTACTATTATTTTTTATTTAATCAATATTAAATAAATTTTATCTTGTTATTATAATAATAAAATTATAACTTTTTAATTTCATAATTTTAGAGAAATAATATTAATTTTCTTACACTCTATATATATGATTATGATGGTATGTTTTGATATCAACTTAAATTTAAATATTTATTAATGTTAATAATATACATAAATAATTTTCATAATTTTTATTAATTAAATAAATATATATTCTTAGATTGAATTAATTAATTTTTAATTCCACACTATGTATATATATTTAATTGATTTTAATTCTTAGTAACTATTAAAACAATTTAATTAATTTTAATTTTGTAATTTATTAACTATTAAAAAAATTAATCATTTTAATAATATCTAATAGCCAGGAGGTATTCTGCAGTTCACGATTACTTGGTAATCCTTTTTACCTAGATCATCCTCAGTACTCATTTGATATTTTTGACTCATTAAACTTAAAAGACCATCTGAGCGCTTGTCCTTTTGAGCTCGTTTCAAAATGAAAGTGATAGAGTCATCTTTGTTTCTTTATCGAGTCTTAAAACATGAAGGAGCACCAATTTGTTTATGCGACTTAAAAAATTGTTGCCCACAATCTCATAACATCCTTGTTAGTCGTTTCTAGACCAAATCATGAGTATTCCTTAAAGTACATTTTAAAGCCTCAAAATTTATCTCTCTTTTCCTATTATTTGAGATGAAGTCATCATGGTTGAACCATCTGGTTCACCTAGTTCCTCTTCCTCTCCTCCATCTAAAATATTGTCAAAGGAGCCATTTCCTAAATCACTGCAGTAACTTGAGGACTAAGGTGTTGAACTCGAAATTGTTCTGAGTCTTTAACCTTTGTCATCTCGTCCTCCACCTCCCTTGGATACTAGGTCACTTTCCGATATTGGCCTCGATTCCTTGAACAATCCTGTCTAGAATCTTGAGAGTTTGACGACTATTAAAGGTCAGCTTGAACTGGTTGTTTGTCCTCTGCATCCTTTGTTCAATCCTATTGTGATATCTCCATAGCAAACATGCACTCTTTACGATCAGCTGGGTACTCCTTTGGAATTATCCCCTGGAACATCTTTGGCCATCGTCATCAATTGTTTCCATCTATCAAATCTAAAGGGGAAATTTAAGTTTCCTCTCCAGCTCACTCGAAGGTCTCCACTCCATACAATGTCGAAGAGGAAGAATATCCTTTTCCACCTGAAGGTTTTCCCTACACGAGAAGCATTCCCATCAGTGTTTATCGAGATTTTCCACCTAATTATGTGACTTTAGCACAGTTGCTCTCAAGTACACCTAGTGCCTCATCGCTTTATCATAACCCTATTTGGGCATTTGGTACTATGCCTACCACAGGTCCGTTCCTTCAGAACCCGACCTCCCAACAGATGGTGATTTCTGTAGTTACTTCAATCCCAGTGAAACCTACCATTCTGAATCCTATTTTCTCATCGGTCCAAGTAACCCGTCTGGTTCAACCGAAGGTCTCGAGTCATGTCTCTCTAAGTTCGTTAATCCCTCCAGTAAGTAGACAGGTTGTGCGGCCTGGGGGGCAGAATCTGAATGTTTCTATGGTGTTAGGCATAACCAACGTGAGAGGCTCACAAGCTCACATGGTTGGCATGAACCAACCTTCCCCTTCTGCTACTCAAAACCCTACTGGTCCTACTAGATCAAGCAATGTCCAGTACCAACAAGTCCAAAATCTCATTGGTCCATCTGGGTCAAGAAATTTCTAGTATCAGTAGCCTTATGAGGCTCAGGTTTAGTACCAAACTCCTTATGTTCCATATGGTTCCTAAGGAATGGTCAATCTGGCTTACACCCTTCACCCTAGAAGCTAAGATGGATGGTTTAAAGAAAGGCGTAGAAGCTAAGATGGATTGTTTAAATAAAGGTGTAGAAGCTAAGATGACTGACGTGGAAGCTAAGATGGACAATTTGAAGACAAACATGGAAGATTTGAAGATAGGCATGGAATATTTGAAGACAGATTTAACTAAGTTTCTACAAGAAATGCTTATTATGGTGAAAGGGTAGTAAAGGAAACTCATGATGAGAAAAACAAAATGTTAATAATGATTTCATAGGCTCTAATGTTGGATCGAAGACCCACCATATTCCAAAAATCGATATGAGGAAGCTTGATGGCAAGGATCCCGCAACATGGATATTACAGATGGAGCAATTTCTCAATCTTAATAATGTCCAAAACACACAAAAGGTACGTATTGCAACTTTATATTTGGAACCAAATCAGTGTGTATGGTATCAATGGCTTTGCTCTCGTAAACAGATTATCACTTGGGAAATTTTTACAGAAGAATTGACAGCACATTATGAGGATACAAAAAGCAACACTTTTTTTAGCCAATTGATAAGTCTCAAAAAAAAGGGTTCAATAATGGAGCACATTCAGGAGTTCCAAAAATTGAACATCAGGGTAAAAAATATTCCAGAGGAGCATAGGATTGATGTGTTCATAGGGACTTTAAAGGATAATATCCAACATGATGTTCACCTTTGGGAACTTGATTCATTAGAGAAGGCATTTAGGTTAGAAAGAAAAATGGAAAGCAAAATTATGGCAACCAGGAAGCATACCACTAACAACTATAAAGATGGAAGTGTTGTTGCCCCTAGTCTTCCACAACCTATAAGGTTGACACCACAACAATTGGAAGAAAAAAGAGCAAAAGGGCTTTGTTACAGTTGTGATAGGAAATACACTAAAGGTCATAAGTGTGCTGAGAAGAAATTATTCTACATAGATTGTGAAGAGGAAGAAGAAAAGGAGCATGAAAGGTCAAAAGAAGAGGATATACTCCAGGAACAAAGCCTATATAAATAAGAAATGAATCCGACTGTATCTTGTAATGCATTGGCTGGAATTACCACTCCTCAAACCATCAAGATAGAAGGAAAAATCAAGAAGAAAAAGGTAATAGTGTTGATTGATTCAGGAAGTACCCACAATTTTATTCATTGTAAGATAGCAAAAGAATTGAACTGCTTCCTATATCCAGCACCAGAGTTTCAAGTGATGATTTCAAATGGAGGAACGATAAATTGCTCTAGAAAGTGCCATAATATCAAGCTATCCATGGGAGAATATGTATTGACTAGCCCAATGCTTTCCATTACAATGGGAGGTGCTGATGTTGTACTAGGAGTCCAATGGCTACAATCCTTGCGTACAATAGATTTTAATTTTCAAGAACTTTTCATGAAATTTTGTGCGGAAGGAAAGGAAGTTGAATTGAGGGGTATTGCAAGGAAACCGGGAAAGATAATCAGCTCTAATGGTATGACAAAGCTTCTAAAAGAACAACAAAGAGGTGTAATTTCACAATTATGTTAGCTAGATGTTTCCACATCGGGAATATCTATTTCTCCAGATCTCCAAAAAATCTTCAACAATCATTCCAAGGTATTTGAGGCTCCCAAAGGTCTCCCACCTATTCGTGATCATGATCATGCTATTCATCTGATTCCAAGAAGTGTTCCTCCAAACATCAGGCCATACAAATATCCCTATGCCCAAAAGAGTGAAATTGAATGTATGGTTGCAGAAATACTAGAGGCTAGTATACTTCAACCTAGTCAAAGTTCTTTCTCTGCTACAGTAGTATTGGTGCACAAGAAGGATGGATCATGGCGCATGTGTCCGGATTACAGGGAGATCAACAAGCTCACTATTAAAGATAAGTTTCCCATTCCTGTCAATGATGAATTACTGGATGAATTGCATGGATCAATTTCCTTCACCAAGTTGGATCTTCATTAAGGATATCATCAAATCAGAATGAAGACTGAAGACATTCCGAAAACAGCATTTAGAACTCATGAGGGTCATTATGAATTTTTGGTCATGCCTTTTGGCCTTACCAATGCACCTTCTACATTTCAATGTTTGATGAATTCCGTTTTCAAACCCTTCCTTAGAAAATGTGTGTTAGTATTTTTTGATGATATACTAATCTACAAGAAGTCTTGGAAGGATCATGTTGAACACGTTGACAGGGTGCTACAACTATTGGAGGAGAAACAATTATATGCAGAAATATCCAAATGTTTCTTTGGAGTACAAGATGCGGAATATGTGGGTTATATTGTATCTCATGAAGGAGTTAAGGTAGACCCTAGCAAAATTAAAGCTATTAAGGAATGGAAAATCCCCACATCCATAAAGCATTTGCGAGGATTTCTCGGGTTGATAGGGTATTATTGCAAGTTTGTTAAGAATTATGGGAGAATACCAGCACCTCTAACAACATTATTGAAGAAATATGCATTTTCATGGACTCCAAAAGCAACAAAAGCCTTCAAACATCTTAAAGAGGCAATGAGCCAAGCACTGGTCTTAGCTACACCAAACTTCACAAAAACATTTATTGTGGAATGTGATGCTTTAGGAAATGGAATTGGTTTTGTTTTAATTCAAGATGAAAGACCCATTGCTTTTGAAAGTCGTCGAATCGAGGGGAAGTTTTTACACAATGCTATTTATGAGAAGGAAATGTTAGCAATACTACATGCACTTAAGAAATGGCGACCCTACCTAATGGGAAGACACTTCAAAGTAAAAACGGATCATGATAGCCTTAAATATTTTTTAGAACAAAGATTATCCTCTGAAGAGCAACAAAAGTGGGTCATGAAGATGTTGGGTTATGACTTTGAAATCATCTACAAAAAAGGGAAGAAAAATGTGGTGGCAGATGCACTCTCAAGAAAGGATGAGGATGTGGAAGCATTGTTGTGCGCCATTTCTATTATCCAACTAGATTGGAAAAAACGGCAAGGGAGGAATGGAAAGAATGATGAAGAAGTGTGGGCACTTATTCGAAAGTTACAACAAAGATTCCAGTACATTTGATACATTTAGCTAGCAAAATGATTCGTTATGGTACAAAGATCACTTATACCTCTGTAAGAATTCCCAACTCAAACAAAAGATTCTTATGGAATTGCACACTTCTCCCTTGGCAGGGCACTCGGGATTTTTAAAAACTTACCACAGGGTTAAGAAGGAATTTTTTTGGGATGGCCTTAAATCAGATATTCAAAAATTCGCGGCGGAATATTTGGTTTGACAACAAAATAAAGTGGAAAAAATTAAGACCGCAGGTCTATTACAACCTTTATGCATTCCAAGCCAACATTGGGAGGAGGTTTCAATGGATTTTATCACAGGTTTACCCAAGTCTGAGGAAAGAGTGTCATCATGGTGGTAGTTGATAGACTTACCAAGTACGCACACTTTTGTGCATTATCACATCCATTTAAAGCCAGTACAGTTTCTACTGTGTTTATGGAAACAATTCAAAAGCTACATGGAAACCCAAAGATTATTATAAGTGACAGAGATCCCATTTTCACTGGAAATGTTTGGATAGAATTATTTTCTTCTCTTGGTACTGAGTTAGCTCATAGCTCATCTTATGATCCTCAATCTGATGGGAAAACTGAGATAGTAAACAAATGTTTGGAAGGATATCTTCGTTGCTTTGTATCTCATAAACAGACACAATGGGTCAAATGGTTGCCTCTGGCGGAATGGTGGTATAAATCTTCCTTCCATACAACAACAAAAATGACCCCATTTATGGCACTTTATGGGTATCAGCCACCATCCATCACATCATATTTAAGAGAAAATTCTAAGGTTCAGGCAATGAAACATCACATCGAACATCAACAACAAGTCCTTCAACTCTTAAAGGATAACCTCGTGTTGGCACAGAATAGAATGAAACAACAGGTAGATCAACATCGCAGCGAAAGAAGTTTTGAGGTAGGTGATTGGGTATTCCTATGGTTACAAACATATAAGCAAATGTCCCTCAAGCAAGCTCAGAAGGATAATAAATTATCATCAAAGTATTATGGTCCGTACAAGGTGTTGCGAAAGATTGGTACTATGGCATACAAATTGGAGCTTCTTGCAACTTCTCGATTGCACCCAATTTTCCATGTTTCATGTTTAAAGAAGGTTATAGGCGACAAGCTCCCAGTTCAAAATATATTGCTAGAACTTGACGTGGAAGGAAAAATTATATTGGAACCGGAAGAAGTCACAGAAATAAGAACTCAACAGCTACGAAATCGATGAATTTTGGAGTATCTTATCAAGTGGAAGAACTTATCCACTGAAGATTCCACATAGGAGGATGAGAATTTTATATAGAAGTATCTTGAACTACTCAAGCGTTGAGGACAACACATTTTTTGAAGGAGAGGGGCATGTTGGGTCCCTTTAATACTAGTGATTACCACATTACTATTGTAGTTATACCCCTTATTAATATGTTGTACCCCTATTGTCCCCATTTTGTTATTACTGTGCCCCATAGAATCCCTCTATTGTTATTTTTGTGGCCTTATATTATTATTGTTAGGTTGGCTAGGTTATATTGTGACTCCTTAGACTCCTATATATAGAAAGGAGGTTTTTTCATTCGAAACATCCAATAATTGTTCATTTATGTAATGTAAAGGAGGTAGCCCCCTCGAAGAGGCTGAATTTTAAGGCGTTGATCTATCTTTTCTATCTTTTTCTTGAGCTGGTTTCATAACATCCAACCATTGATGCTGCTCACACTACAAATGAAAACTTTCTGCTACACTTCCGGCAGTCCCTTCTTTTGTTTTCTAGTGTTGGCTTGATCCAAAAAAAACCCACAGTCTTTAAGCAGCTCCACTCTTTGCAGGCTTTATTAATTTACACAAGTCATATTGATTGAACTAGCTTAATCCTTTATGCACAGCCAAACCAATAAATCTGAAATTGGTATCTAATGTTGTTTACTGCGGTGCCGCTTCCTTATTTATCCTCACAGAAACGATTGATAGAACGCGGACATGAAAAAGGGCAACGAATAAAATAGGCAAAGCCAGACAGCTGAAAGTATGATTTCACTATGTCCCCTGCATTAAAATGAACACTACAACATTCTAGAAAATTTTCCAGAATTTACGAATACCACCAATCGAAACAAACACAAGTAAAATAACAACACCAAGAAAATGATCACTCATGTGACACTTCCAAGCTTTGTTCACTCTAAATTGATGGTGTAAAACTGAAGTGAATTGAGTTAGTGAGCTTGGGGACCAAACATAAGTATATATAGCCAAGCTTCCATCAAGCTTATGTTGGCTATGTGTCAAGAGTTCCACAGATCATGGTAGAGAACTGCAGAGGGAGTAATGGACTACTCTAGGAGCTCCCAACCAAAAATTAATGAACTGCAGTCAGTTTCTAAATCAATCTAGAATCAATCTGGAATCAACGGCGGCTGAACAACAGTCAGTTTCTAAGTTTCTAAATTTTTGGCGGCTGTTATGGGAGCCGTAAAGGGAGCTAACATTCTCCCACTTGGTCCATACTTCCAAACTTAATGTCTCATCTTAAAATTCATTGATAATATGTATTAAGTAATAGATACATGATCATGGCAATAATTCCTCTAATGATGAGTATTATCTTCCATGTATTACTATGTATTTATTCTTATTATAATTTATGTGGCAACAATTTTTTAATGAACAAACCCTATGTTTATTCTTGGTCCTACACAATTGAATTTTATCAAATCAAATTAAGGTGCACATAAATATGAGAAAAGCATCACAATAATGAAGAATTTCATTAAAATAGCATTGTCCATACAATGAGAAACTGCATAATGGAACCAAGTCCCATGTTCATTAAATGATCCTTGAATTTAAACGGTCGCATGCCCTTAGTCAAAGGATCAGCGATCATCAACTCAGTGCTGACGTTCTCAATGACCACTTTCTTTTCTTTAATACGTTCCCTTATAGCTAAATACTTAATGTTGATGTGTTTATGTCGACTCCCACTTTTGTTGTTTTTAGCCATAAAAACAACAACTGAATTGTCACAATATATTCTCAATGGATTAGAGATAGAATCCATAATTCTAAGCCCAGAAATGAAACTCTTAAGCCATACACCATGTAAAGTAGTCTCAAAATAGGAGACGAACTCAGCTTCCATAGTGGAAGTGGCAATCAAGGTCTGCTTGGCACTCCTCCATGATACAACTCCACCAGCCATCATAAAAATGTATCCTGATGTTGGTTTGCCTGAATCAACACATCCAGCAAAGTCAGAGTCTGAGTAGCTAGTTACTTCCAAATTGTCTGTCAGTCTATACATAAGCATGTAGTTTTTGGTTCCTTAAAGGTACCTCATTACTTTCTTTGCAGCTCTCTAGTGGTCTATACCTGGATCACTCTGATATCGTCCCAACATTCCCACAACAAATGCAATGTCAGGTCTTGTGCAGACTTGAGCATACATTAGGCTTCTGACAACAGAAGAATATGGAATGTTCTTCATTTGTTCCCTTTCATAGTCGTTCTTCGGGCATTGGTTCAAATTTAACCTATCACCCTTCACAATGGAAGCTACACTTGGTGAACAATCCTTCATCCAAAATCTCTCTAAAATTTTATTAATAGAGGTTTCTTGTGATAGATCCAAGATGCCTCGAAATCTGTCTCTATGGATCTTAATGCCAATGACTTAAGATGCCTCACCCGTATCCTTCATATCAAAATTTTTAGAGAGGAATTGTTTCACTTCATGCAGCAAACCCTTACCATTGGTTTCTAGTAAAATGTCATCCACATATAAAACAAGAAAACAGATTTTACTTCCACTGAATTTCAGGTATATACATTGATCCATAATGTTTTCTACAAAACCGAAAGAAGAAATTACATTATGGAATTTCAAATACCATTGGCAAGATTCTTGTTTTAAACCGTATAATGACTTCTTGAGCTTGCAAACCAATTGCTCACCATCACTAGAGGGGAATCCTTCAGGTTGTTTCATGTAAACCTCCTCCTCTAGATCTCCATTAATAAATGTTTTTTTCACATCCATTTGTTGCAACTCTAAGTCAAAATGGGCTACTAATGCCATAATAATGCACAAGGAATCTTTCTTAGATACAGGAGAAAAAGTCTTCGTGTAGTCGATTTCTTCTTTCTGAGTGAATCCCTTAGCAACAAGTCTTGCCTTGTATCTCTCAATGTTGCCAAATGAGTCTTTCTTTGTCTTAAAGACCCATTTACATCCAATGGATTTTGCACCATTAGGCAACTCAACAAGCTCTCAGACTTCATTACGCTTTATAGAATTCATCTCTTCCTTCATGGCATCGTACCATAATTCTGATTCTTTGAAACTCATGGCTTGTGAAAAGGACTCGGGATCATTTTCAGCTCCAATGTTGTAGTTAGATTCTTGCAGATACACAACATAATCATCAGGAATTACTGATCTCTTTGGTCTAGTAGATCTTTTTAACGTTGCACCATCATCTTCCTGAGAAGTATGCAGTTCAACTCATTGTTCAAAAGTTCTTGGAAACTCTTGAACTACCTGATCTACTGAAATGTCGTGAGCAGCTTGTGGAACTTCAACAATTGGTTGTTCAACACCAGTTTGTACTTGAGGGGTGCTATGAACAATAACCAATCTATTGCTTGAGGTGGAAGGTTGAGATTCTAAATGATCCTTCTTAGAAACTATTTTCTGGTTTGATCGCTCCCACTGATCAAGTCATTTTCAAGAAACTTTGCATTTCTTGATTCCACAATCCGAGTGCTCTGAGATGGATAGTAAAATCTGTAACCTTTATACCTTTTAGCATATCCAATGAGATACCCACTAATGGTCCTTGGGTCCAGCTTCTTCTCTTGTGGATTATATATTCTCACTTCAGACGAGCATCCCCAAATGTGCATATGTCGCAAACTGGGTTTCCAACATTTCCATAAGTCAAATAGCATTTTAGGAACAACCTTGGTTGGAACTCGGTTTAATATATACATTGTCGTATTAAGTGCTTCAGTCCACAAGGATTTAGGAAGATTGGAGCTGCCAAGCATACTCCGCATCATGTCCAATAATGCTCGGTTTCTTCTTTCTGCTACACCATTCTGGTCGGGTGAACCAGGCATGGCGTATTGGACAACAATCCCATGCTCTTGAAAAAATTTTGCAAATGGCCCAGGTGCTTGTCCATCTTCTGTGTATCTACCATAATATTCTCCACCTATATCTGATCTCATGATCTTAATTTGCTTGCCGCATTGTTTCTCTACTTCAGCCTTAAAGATCTTAAAGGCATCTAATGCTTCACTCTTTTTATGAAGCATGTAGAGATACATATATCGTGAGTAATCATCTATAAAGGAGATGAAGTATCTTTGACCATGTGAGTCCATGTTTGGACTACATATATCAGTATGTATGATCTCTAATATGTTCGAACTCCTATTGGCACCTTTCTTTGACTTGTTGGTTTGCTTTCCTTTTATGCAGTCCACACAAGTCTCAAAATCAGTAAAATCCAAAGTATTAAGCACCCTTTCATTTACCAATCTTTTAATTCTTTCTATGGAGATATGACCTAGTCTCCAGTGCCATAATTTAGAGGAATCTTCATTAATAACACATCTTTTAGTGCCAGTGTGAACATGCATTGAATCATAAGTGACATTGTTTTGTAAATTAATGTATAAAGACCATTAGACAAAATACCATTCCCAACATAATCAGATTTATAAAATAGACTGAAGGATTTTTCTGAAAAGTTAAAGGAATATCCAAAAGGTACAAGCCTTGAAACTGAAATCAAGTTTCTAGAAAAACTTGGAACATAAAAGGTCTTTTCTAATTCTAAAACAAAACCACTACTTAAAGTTAAATAACATATTCCTATAGCTTCCACATGCGAGCTCATCGTGTTTCCTGATAATATGCTTTGCTCACTTCCCACTGGATTACTTAGGTTTTACAAACCCTGCAAGGAATTCGAAATGTGAATTGTTGATCCAGAATCAATCCACCATGTGTTAATATTGACATTAACCATATTAGATTCATAACAAACAAACGAGATTAAATTACCTTTGTCCGCAAGCCATTTATGAAATTTGGTGCATTCCTTCTTCATGTGTCCCTTCTTTTTATAGAAGAAACACTTGGAATCCTTCTTGATATTGGCGTGGGGAGGTATTTTACCTTTCCCTTTCTGATTGGCTTGAGATTTTCACTTTCCACGCGTTGCCAGCATTCCACTTTCTCCCAGTTCCATCACTAGTCTCTCTTCCTCTTGAACACATGGTCATGAGTTCATTAATTGACCATTTATCCTTATGTGTGTTGAATGAGATTTTGAAAGGTCTGTATTGGTGCGGAAGGGTGTTCAGGATGTAGTGCACCAAGAAGGACTCTGATATTTCAACCTCGAGTTTCTTCAATTGAGCCACAGTGTCCCTCATCTGCATGATGTGCTCACGCACACCTTTCACACTGGTGAGCCTTAGGGATGAGAACTTCATGATTAGGGTGCTTGCTAGTGCCTTGTCTGAAGTGACGAATTGATCATCAATGGCTTTTAGCAAGTCTTGGACCTTTTCATGCTGATCAACGGAACCACGAATACCAGCTGAAATTTTAGTCTTAATGAACATCATGCTTAGGCGATTAGATCTTTTCCATCGTTCATAAAGCGTGATGTCCGCTGTAGTGCTGGTATTAGTGAGTGTCGATGGTTCATATTTTCTAATAACATAGTCTATGTCCATCCACCCCAGATGAAGGAGAACCCTCTCCTTCCAGACCTTATAGTTATGTCCCTTAAGTTTGGAGATATCACAACGAATTTCAGAGAAATTTGCAGGTTGTATAACTGCATCAAAATTAAAGATCACATGCTTATGTTAAAATTGGGGCCTAAATAAAATTTCATGTTTTACCAATGTAAATCATGCTCAAAATTGAATCTAATGACATAAAAATTGCCTGTGGGCTAAATTTTCAATTCAAGCAGATTCAATTATTCAATTATTCATAGTTTTGAACTTTATGATACAATTATTAATTCATAATTCTTGTGGGTAAATTATGAATATTTTATCCTAATTAACTATATAAATATAATAAAAACTCCTGTGGGATAAAATTTATTATATTTAGTATAATTAATTACAATTAATGTCTAAATAATCTTTATGTGATTCTAATCTATCGTAATATATAATATAATTTAATTAGAGATGTTGTGGCTATTCTCTAATCAATTAAAATTATATGGATCACTAGACATTATTTCTTACATAAATTGCATAAATAAAACTATACACAATACTTCACATTTCATGCTACGTGAAAGGGCATATAAACAGTTTAATATGAAGCAATTAAAAATATAGAACGCAGAAACACTCACCGCACTGACAAAGCACTTAAAAAATTACTTATAAGATTATAAGCTAATCTTTAACCAGAGTAAAAAGAATGTTTCGTGAAAGGAATAAGTCAAAATTACATCTTAAATAAACTCCATATCACTGTTTCTTGTAAAAACAAAAAGGCTTCATCTCGAAGTAAGTGTAAAGGTAAGCATGAATATTACCAAAACTGTAAGTGACACAGTACGAGTAAAAACCGCCATAAATATCAGCATTATTGTAAACAACGACAATAATTCCTCGCAAAATAAAATAAAATTAAAGCACCGCTTCATGCAAATTAAGAATATGAGCACAGTTATAAATTTGCACAACAATTATATCAAGGCAGAGATAAAATTGGCTCTAATACCAAATGTTAGATAGCATAAATAAAGATTCTATAACAATCGAAAACTAACTTTAATGCGGAATAAAATTTAATGCCCAAGAGAAATACCTCCAGCCATTGATGCCACTCACACTACAAATGCAAACTTTCTGCTACACTTCCGACAGTCCCTTCTTTTGTTTTCTGGTGTTGGCTTAATAAAAGGAAAAAACCAGCAGTCTTTAAGCTAATCCACTCTTTGCACGCTTTATTAATTTACACAAGTCATCTTGATTGAACTAGCTTAATCCTTTACACACAGCCAAACTAATAAATATGAAATTGGTATCCAATGTTGTTTACTACAGTGTTTTTCCTTATTTCTCCTCACAGAACCGATTGACAACTCAGTTCAACATGGAAATGAAAAAGGGCAACGAGTAAAATGGGCAAAGCCAGACAACTGAAAGTATCATTTCACTTCGCCCCTGCATTAAAATGAACACTACAACATTCCAGAAAATTTGCTAGAATTTATGAATACCACCAATCGAAACAAGCACAAGTAAAATAACAACACCAAGAAAATGATCACTCATGTGGCACTTCCAAGCTCTGCTCACTCTAAATTGATGGTGTAAAACTGAAGGGGATTGAGTTAGTGAGCTTGGGGACCAAACAAAAGTATATATAGCCAAGCTTCCGTCAAGCTTTTGTTGGCTATGTGTCAAGTGTTCCACAGATCATGGTAGAGAACTGCAGAGGGAGTAATGGACCACTCTAGGAGCTCCCAACCATAAATTAATGAACTGTACTCAGTTTCTAAATCAATCTAGAATCAATCCAGAATCAAGAGCGGCTGAACAACAATCAATTTCTAAGTTTTTGAATTTTCAGCGGCTGTTATGGGAGCCGTAAAGGGAGCTAACATGGGCTAACTAGGTAAATAAGGTTTTCCTGTGGGTGGGGGAGCATGAGAAGGCACTTGAGGCTTTGCAAGTGAAGGTCTGTAATGCACCAATGTTGGGATTGCCCAATTTGAGGTTTTATTTCCATATTGAAGTTGATGCCTCGGGCTATGCCATGGGAGCAACACTGTAGAACTTGTTCAAATTTCCGTATCTATGATTAAAATCTTCAAAATATTCATGCTACGTTCATATGGAAAATAATTTATTCGCATTGATGCTAGATTCTGTTGGCCTGTTTTTCATTCTCGAGATTGGTTTTACCTAATAATGGATTTTTCATTTTTTGAGCTTTCATGTTCTATGACAAAGAATCATAAATTGACTTTTTGATAACTAGGGTTTCCATTTGATACCATATTCGTTGGACATGTTCAGTTTGTTTGGTGAATTTTATGCAGTGATTTGTTATTTTGTGTTGAAATTTTGCGATGTTAATTTGATACCATATTCTCTTGGCATTTTTGGTTTGTTCGGTGATTTTTTGGGAGTCCTTTGTTGTTTTGGGCGGCAATTCTCTGTCACGGTAGTATAGAGATTGATCACTTTTTGTTGTTTAAGGGGATTGTTAATGCATTTGGATTTTGTCACACTTTCTACACTGTTTTTTCATTTTCAGCCATTCTTTTTAAGTGGGTGAAGCTAACAGGAGCAATTTAGCATTTTGACGAGTATCATATATTCAAAATTAAATTTATATTTACCTTGAACAATAGTTGGAAGGTTACTTTGGAAATAGTTAGATATGCACGATGAGCATAAGTTGTTCAATTTGAGTGTTCAGTCCATGGAGGTGCATTCATGGTCTTTAACTAGTGCCTTTGGGGAAGGAGGTTCTCTGAGCCCATTAACACGTTCTCACACGCAATGTTAAGTAGGGATTGTATGGAACACTACTGCGTTTTACTATACTATGTAGATAGTGGTGATGAACTAAAATTTCACAGCGCAAGAGGCACATCGTGGTTAATGCCATTTAAATGTTACAATTTGTGGCTCTACTAAATTTGCACAAGAGTTCTACAATTTCAGTGTTCAGTCCATGGAGGTGCATTCATGGTCTTTGACCAGTGTATTTAGGGAAGGAAGTTCTAAGCCCATTAACACATACTAAAAGGCATCGTGTTGAAAATAGTGACAAGAAATGCTAAAAATAGAAGTGCTAAAAATAGCACTGCTATAAATAGCATTTCGGGATACATTCCTATTTTAGTTAGTCCTTGAACTAAAATTGAGAATTAAAATTTGAATTTGATCTTAGCAGCTGTTTGTAAAATAATTAATTAATTCATCTTGAGTTAATTAGTTGTAGGAAATCAAACATGAAGTCTATGTGAGGACATGCAACAATTTCTCCATTGATTGAGGAAGTTATCCCTTGATTAAGGAGATCAGAATGAGTTGTACTTTGAGTTGTAATTAGTTAGCTCAGTTATATGAGTTAAGTCCAGTTAGAATAGTTCCAACAGTTTGTGGAACTGATTGTGAGCTTAGTTAGTTAATGCATGCATGCATGTAACTGTTCCACTTCAGATAACTTAATATTCTCTCATAAATAACTCATGCATGTCAGTTCAGTCAGAGACCCAGTTGAGATCAGATGATGGGACAGTGTAATATCAGTTGCAGGAATATTCCATTGAGGATATCTCTTGCATGCAGAAGGAATTCATTCCTTGGAGATTGTGCAGTTACTTTTGAGTTTGATGAGTTGTGTGAGAGGCCAATACACACAAGTGGTAGCATAGGACCCCAAGAGAAACTGCGCAAGGAAATAGGAGGCTTGGAGGACTGAGGGAAGGCATATGTTGTGTCTATTCAGTCTATGAGCAACATTGTAGGATTGTACTGAGAGCTTGATAGCTTGTGAGCTAAAGCTTTGTGTAATCCAGAGATATTTCCACTTGTATGATATTACAAAGATTAGGGTTTTTAGCTTAGGTTTTCCCCAGAGTATTCCTCTATGTTCATGTGTGATTGATTTCTCATTCTCTGTTATATGTGTTTTATTTGATCTTGCTCAAAATCGATTAAGCTTCTGCAAGTTTGTTGTAGAAGTAGATTTAGTATTTTGCTTTAGTATATTGCATAATCTATTGATATACAGTGAGAAATTCTACATGGTATCGGAGCAAAGGTGATCAAAGGAGAGAATAGTATACAAAGAATGGAGAAGTTCGAAGTTTGAAGTCCCTGATTATAGAATTCGAATTTTTATCACATCTCAAATTTCACCAATGGCGTTCAATGGTTTAAGACTCGAGTATGCCCTTGATGGTAGCTCGAATTATATAGCCTTGAACGATCGCATGGAAGTAGTATTAGAGGACATTGATTTCAAGGACTTCATTGACCAAGAAGTCCCCAAGTCAACAACAACTAATGCTATAGAATTGGTGGAATGGAAGAAATGTGTGGCTAGACCGAGGAGAATCCTTCTGGAGGGAGTTCAAGACCAGATAGTCTCGAGTCTCCATGGGAAGGAGACACGTTTTCAATATGGAAAACTTGAAAGATCTATATCAGAACAACAACGTTCAGATGAAGCTGGTGTTGAAAGACAAGCTTCGGAAAATCAAGTGTGAAAAGGGCGACACGATCTCTACATATTTGAACAAGCTCACTACCTGCAGGGATGAGCTTGGAAGTGTAGGGATCATGACATCTTATGATGACATGGTGAGTCTTGCTCTCCTCGGTGTTCCTAAGAGCTGCCATAGCTACCAATAATCGGTAAATGGAAGAGAGAAATTACTAGATTGGGAACGACTTTGGTTGGATCTGATGTAGGAGGAGATAAGGAGAAGCACGAGAGATGGATCTTCATTAAAGAAAGATGATGAAGAAAATCTAGCATTAGCAAGTAAGGTGAGGAAAGGGAAAGGGAAGGCGTCCCATTCCAAATCCATTTCTTCCCATGGTGGGAAGAATATTGACAAATTGAAGGTTAGATTATTTCATTGTCATGAGGTGGGCCATTATGCTACGAATTTTCCACAGAAGAAATCCAAGAAGGGATCCTTGAAGGGATCAGATGGTGAGGCACTGGCCTCACAGTTTGAATTGGATTTCTCCCTCATCGCATGCATGGGTTTCATCGATGGTGGGATGTGTTTGGTACTTGGATAGTGGAGCTTCATTCCACATGATAGGCGACAAGAATATTTTCAGTACCTTGGAGGAGAACGATCTCCAGATGTGGATCGAGATGGGCGATAATGGAAAGTACCATGTTTCATGTGAAGGTACAGTTGTGTTTCAGAGGGAGCATGGAGCTTCTCTCACCCTGACTGATGTAAAGTATGTACCAGGTCTGAAGAAGAATCTTGTGTATGTCGCTATGCTAGAAGAAAAAGGCTATGATGTAGTCTTTAGTAAAGCAAAGCTATTCCTCAGGCATATCGGCACTGGATAGACCAAGAGGATTGGGATTCGAATAAAGAATCTCTATAAGTTGGAGGTAGATGACTGTGCTGCATTGAGTTCCAAAGCTGAGTTGGTGCAAAGCCAAGATGTTGGCAAGCTATGGCATAGAAGATTGGCCCACTTGCACCATGGGACCTTGAAGATCATGCAACAGATTTCTACTGGACTTCCCAAGGGAAAACTAGAGCAAATGGATACATGCAAAGGTTGTACCTTGGGTAAGTATGCGAAATCTTTCTTTCAGGATCGAGACAGTAGAGCTGGAGCAATCTTGGAGCGAGTTCACACAGATGTGTGTGGACCATTCTCTACAACCTCCACTGCTAAACAAAGGTACTATGTTATTTTTATTGATGATTTTTCTCGTAGATGTTGGATCTAATTTATGCAGAAGAAGGATCAGACCTTCTCAAGGTTTTGTGAGTTTAAAGCCTTGGCAGAGAAAGAATTTGGAAAGAAAATAAGGGCCTTGCATAGTGACAATGGTGGAGAGTATGTCTCCCAATAGTTTAAGGACTTCTGTGTTGTAGGATGAATTAAAGGGGAGTTGACGGCACCCCATAACCCACAACAGAATGGGGTGGTCGAAAGGAAGAATAGATCGATTGTGGGAGCAGCTCAAGCAATGTTGCATGACCAAAGCCTACCACTTCATTTGTGGGTTGAGGCATGCAATATAGTAGTATACTTGTAGAATAGAAGCCCACATCGTATACTAGGAATAAAGACATGAATGGAAGCATTTTCCGAGAAGAGAGCAGATGTGAGTCACTTTAGGATCTTTGGATCATCAGTTCATTGCCATGTGACCATAGATGCCTGAAAGAAGCTAGATCCAATAGCTGAGTTGGGGATACTTGTGGGGTACACTGATACACCCCACAACTATCAAGTGTTCTTGCCTACCAGTTAGAGGACAGTGGTATGCAAAGATCTGAAATTCGACAAGCAAGAAGCCATGCGAGTATCACTTGAGAGGGAGCTCATGTTGCATGCAAAGGAGGAAGTTTCAGTTCCTAAGGAGGAGGAGCCTCAGACTGATGCAGAGCAGCCGCATGCAGAGGATCTGGGAGTGGAGACATCCACTCATGCTGAGTCTTATAGAGATGGGCAGAAATGCTCAAGGGAAGCTGACAGGTTGACGCTGGATGTGTGAGAGAATGTGGGACAACCATCTTCTCAGCGCAGATAGAGGGGGTCACCCGAGTGGTACACTGGTTACATGGCCCTGGTTGGGGAGTGTGTAGAGTCCGAACCTTATTCATTCGAGGAAGCAGTGTAGAAACCAGTCTGGGTTGATGCTGGAGGAGTACAACTCCATCGTTTGGAATTGTGTTTGGGATGTTGTCCCAAGACCTCAAGACAAGTCAGTGGTGAGTTTCTGATGGCTTTACAAGGTAAAACATGCAGCTGATGGCATTGTTGAGAAATATAAGGCAAGGTTTGTTGCCCGTGGTTTCTCATAGGTCGAGGGGATTGACTACGATGAGACTTTTGCTCCTAGCAAGGTACTCATCTATCATATCGATGTTCGCACTATCAGCTCAGATGGGTTGGAAGATCCATCAGATGGATGTAAAGACTGCGTTCTTCAATGGGAAGATGGAGGAAGAGGTGTACATTGACCAACCAGAAGGTTTTGATACCTTCGATCATGAATCGCATGTGTGCCGACTCAAGAGGGCTTTCTATGGGCTGAAGCAAGCACCTCGTGCTTGGTACACAAGGATCATTAGCTATTTCATCGGGTTGGGATTCACCAAGAGTGAAGTAGATCCGAACCTTTACCACATCATGGTAGAAGGTAAGCCATTGATCATTGTTCTTTATGTTGATGATATGATTTTGACAGGTGATGATCAGTTGATCAAGTCTTGCAAGGAGGACCTTGCAAGAGAGTTCAAGATGAAAGACACGGGTCTTATGCACTACGTTCTAGGCATGGAAGTGTGGCAAAAAGATCGGGAAGTGTTTCTGTCTCAAGGCAAGTATGCCAATGAGATACTTAGGTGGTTCCACATGGAGAAGTGCAAGCCCATGCAGACTCCTCTAGCTGGTAACTAAAGGAAAGAGGATGCTACTTTAGGTAAGGCAGTAGCTGCTACTATTTATCAGCAGCTTGTGTGTTCATTGATGTATCTAGTGAACACACGACCATATATATGCTTTGTGATGAACCAGCTAAGTTAAGCTATGGTTCAGCCTACCAAGTTGTTTTGGAAGGAAACAAAGCATGTGTTGAGATACCTCAGAGGCACATCTCAGTATATATTGTGGTACAAATAGACAGAGGGAGTGAAGCTTCAGGGCTTCACAGATGCATATTGGGCAGGGAGTCCATCAGACTAGAAGAGCACTTTAAGAGGAATCTTCAACCTTGGTTCAGCTGCAGTTTCTTGGTACAACAGGAAACAGAGGTTAGTTGCACTTAGCTCAACAGAGGCTGAATACATGGCTACTAGTCTGGCAGCATGTGAGGCCGTTTGGATGTGGAAGGTTCTAGTTGGATTGTTTGGTCAGAGGATCGATCCATCTGTGATCTACTACGATAATCAGAGTTGTATTAAACTCTTTGAGAATCCAGTATTTCATGACAGGTCCAAGCACATCGATATTTGGTACCATCGTCTTCGAGATTGTGTGGTGAAGAGGATCATGTTGTTGTTGTATGTTTTGACCGACAAATAGGATGCAGATACTTTGACAAAGGCATTGTCAAAATGCAAGTTCGAGTTCCACAGAGACAGGATTGGGTGATTGATAATCCCTTTCTTGTTGAGAGGGAGTGTTGAAAATAGCAACAAGAAATGCTAAAAATAGAAGTGCTAAAAATAGCATTGCTATAAATAGCATTTCAGGATACATTCCAATTAGGATCATGTTGTTATTGTATGTTTCGACCGAGGAACATGATGCAGATATTTTGAAAAAGGCGTTGTCAAAATGCAAGTTCGAGTTCCACAGAGACAGGATTGGGGTGACTGATAATCCCTTTCTTGTTGAGAGGGAGTGTTGAAAATAGCAACAAGAAATGCTAAAAATAAAAGTGCTAAAAATAGAATTGCTATAAATAGCATTTCGGGATACATTCCAATTTTAGTTAGTCCCGAAACTAAAACTGAGAATTAAAATTAAAATTTGATCTTAGTAGTGGTTTGTAAAATAATTAATTAATTCATCTTGAGTTAATTGGTTGTAGGAAATCAAACATGAAGTCTATGTGAAGACATGCAACAATTTCTCCATTGATTGAGGAAGGTATACCTTGATTAAGGAGATCAGGATGAGTTGTACTTTGAGTTGTAATTAGTTAGCTCAGTTATCTGAGTTAAGTCGAGTTAGATTAGTTCCAACAGTTTGTGGAACTAATTGTGAGTTCAGTTAGTTAATGC
This sequence comes from Pinus taeda, assembly GCA_000404065.3. NCBI lineage: Eukaryota > Viridiplantae > Streptophyta > Pinopsida > Pinales > Pinaceae > Pinus > Pinus taeda. The sequence continues at coordinate 41,083 of APFE030539667.1, read as the reverse complement.
ATGCATGCATGTAATTGTTGCACTTCAGATAACTTAATATTCTGTCATAAATAACTCTCATGCATGTCAGTTCAGTCAGAGACCCAGTTGAGATCAGATGATGGGATAGTGTACTATGAGTTGCAAGAATATTTCATTGAGTATATCTCTTTCATGCAGAAGGAACTCATTCCTTGGAGATTGCACAGTTACTTTTGAGTTTGATGAGTTGTGTGAGAGGCCAATACACATAGGTGGCATCATTCGACCCAGGAGAAACTACGCAAGGAAACAGGAGGCTTGGAGGAGTGAGGGAAGGCATATGTTGTGTCTATTCAGTCTATGAGCAATGTTGTAGGATTGTACTGAGAGCTGCATAGCTTGTGAGCTAAAGCTTTGTGTAATCCGGACATATTTCCACTTGTATGATATTAAGATATCAGGGTTTTTAGCCGAGGCTTTCCCGAGAGTATTATTTTGTGTTCATGTGTGATTGATTTCTCATTCTTTATTATATGTGTCCTATTTTATCTTGCTCAAAATCGATTAAGCTTCCGCAAGTTTGTTGTAGAAGTAGATCTAGTATTTTGCTTTAGTATATTGCATAATATGTTGATCTACAGTGAGAAATTCTACGCATCGTTCAGGAGGGATGGTATGTAAAAACTACTGTTGTTTACTATGTTATGTAGATAGTGATGATGAAGTAACATTCCGTAGCGCATGAGCTATGTTGTGGTTAATGCCATTTAAATGTTATAATTTGTGGCTCTACTAACTTTCCACTGGAAATTTTGATGGAGTTTTTTCTTAGCTAATATAGATAAAGAGTGTTATGCCATTATGCATGAAAACCAAGAACTTGCAATATCTGGACAAGTTTGCCTATTGAGCAATGTGAAATCAATCTTGCATATGCATATTGGTCAGATCGTAGCATAATTTATGCTTTGCTAAAACTCTGATCAAAACGATAGTTTATGATTTCCTACAACTGTGATCAAAACATGGTATATGCTTTCTTGCATTTCTAATCACAACAAAAGCTAGATGTCTCTACATTACTCGTTTGCAACAATCCAACTGGTTTCTCTGCATCCCTCCTTTGCAACAATCTAGGTACAATAACTTGCCTTGCTTTAGATTCATCAGTACATCTGATTTGTTTTTTGTCTTCTGATTTCATTGCTTTCTATTTTCATTAGAAAATTTTCTCTGTCAAAATTGAAATATGTTTAAGTTACACAACATTTTTTAAGATATGTAGCTCTTGTAAAATGTTTCCAACAACTGATTTACAATACATTAGTTTCCTTCTTGTGTTTTCACACATGTACCAATAGAAAAAATGTCAACTTGAAAAGTAGGTAGTGCAACAAGCACAAATGAATGCATTCAGAAAACAGATAGTGCAACAAGCACAATGGCAAAAGGAAAAACAACAAACCGACAAATAGTATCATCGTCCATAATGGACATTTGCATGGGAAGTTTAACAATTGTTTTCGAAGGTGACGCGTTAGTGTTATATGGTCCTTCTTCTACTCCAGTACCCTCACCACCAAAGACATAGGTTGTGCACGTCGACCTTGTCGATCTGCATGGCCAGCTTACAATAACTGTCAACATAAGTGATAAACTGATCTCTCAATTTTCCTTTTATTTCTCTGTCGGCAAAAGTGTTCACATAACAAGATACAATGTTACTAAGGAAAGAAAATATGAAAAGAGGTGATACTAGCCATTGCATCTCATTGAATTCCGCATCTCTCGTTGAAACAATACCCGTGATTTGTCCTCAATGCCGGCTTACTCCAGACACTACAATGGCTATGCTTTTAGAAGAAAATATAGATTATTCGGTTGGAAGCTTCGCGGCACTTGTCATAGGATGCCAACAAAACAATCATCAATTTGAACTATATATCAAAGACGGTGAAACAAACAGTGACTGTAGCACAATATTGTGTCAAATCTTCTGCTCTATTATACTTAGCATTTTATATGTCCATTTTTGCTTTCTCTTCCAAAATTTTGACTTGATTTTTTTTCAACTGTATTTGAGCATTTATGTTTTAATGCTCTTCCTGTCACAACTAACCAAAATTTTGACATGGTTTTCTTTCAGGTGTATCTAAGCGAAAACCACAAACAAATATTTATTGAGCTGCAAGAGACTATAATAAGAGGAAACACAGTGTTGCTTCTGTTCAAAAACATGGTTCGAAGCGGGCCAAGAGAATCCCATACCATACGTACATGTTTATCAAGTTTGTTTGAACCACTTAATGATCAATTAACAAAATCTTATCTACAGACTCTTGCCAAAACAAACCTTGAGGAAAGTGTTCAATTTCTTTTCAACTACTACTCATTTATAGAATATACGAAAAACAAATGTTCATTTGCAGATGCATTTGAACTTTTTATAGGCATTTCTCTATTTCTTCATGACATGCTTTATTGTACAAAAGGCAGTGACAAAAAGCTATTTTCTTATGAACACAGTGTACAATGTACAATAAAAAATGTAGATGGCAAGCTAGATTACATGCTTCCAAAAAATCTTCTTCAAATATTCTTTCCAAGTCTTCTGCAAATACTTTTTGCAAAATATAAATGAAACATCTCTGCAACTATCTTCATGTTCCGTGCATTTTCAGGAAAAAATCACAATTTCTATGGACAACATCATTCTAGATATCAAGCAGATCTGATACCTTCAAATATTTTGTAAGTCTTAATTTGGCATCTTTGCAACTTTCTTCATGTTAAGTGCATTTTCACTAAAGGGAACCTTCACAATTTCTATTGAAAACGTTATTCTCGATATCAAGCGGATCTGATCCCTTCGAATATTTTGTAAATCTTAATTTTGGTGACATGCATGTTAATAGTTCTAATATTCGTATGCTTTTGCCTTATAGAGTAAAGGTCACTTCCCCCTTTGTTGCTAGGGTTTTCAAACCCTAGATTTCCAATTATACAGGCTGTCCAAAACCCTAGAAACCCAAAGTTCTTGATCTATCGTTAATCAATCACTCAAGATATTCTGGTTTCTCTAAATCGTTGTAACATCAGCAACATTTTTTCTCTCAAGGATTTTGGTTATCAATCATTCAGCACCCAAATACCCATGCAAGATTTCCATAGCAGTTTTTATATGACATCAATACTTTCTTTACAACAGTAGGTTCGATCAAATACTTCAAACCAATATGTCGTCAGTAATTTATAACTTTGGTCAACAAATGACTTTATCAAGAGAGCTTTTGATCTTCTGAGCTTTGAGGAGGGACTTTACCTTTCCTTCTTAAAACAGAACTCAAGATATTTTAGTCAACTGCATTCAATAATTTATTTGGTATTTTACTGGAAAGTGCAAGTTAGTGCTCAAAATGACAATTATTAGTCTTTTGATAGTATATTTGCAATAGATACTACCAGTAATTCTCTGCAATGGTTGTCCTGTCTAGGATTATTGTTGTCTTCTATGAGCGTTCTTATTATAGCATATCTTTGAATCTTATTCCAATGTCTATCGTTTTGAGTTTGACTGCTGGCAAGGCTTTGTAGTGAACCAAAATTCTAATCCAAATAATACCTTCTCACGTATTGGTTATGCTCAAGATTTCATAATATTACCGTTCCTAATTTTGACGAAGGATGAAAATGGACTTCCAGCGGAAAGTTAGTCAGGCTTCTAAATCTGATATTGGAGATTTGTAAAATTAGGGCAATATTGAACTCATAGGTTATTGATTTCAGTCAGGCTTCTAAATCTGATATTGGAGATTTGTAACTTTAGGGAAATATTGAACTCATAGGTTATTGATTTCAGTATATATCATATTTTAACAATCTGATTTCTGAATAAAAGATCATGAACTTTAAGATTAGGACGGCTTCTTCAAAATGACACCATCTTGGCTTCTCAAAAAAACAAGGTGTGCTTTAAGACTCCTTCAAACATGATTTTGAAAACCTTTAAATAGTACTACAACTGACTTAGTCCTTACCTTATAAGACCTTGCTGGGGTTTTCAAACCCTATATTTCCAATTATACGAATTGTCCAAAACCGAAATCACCCGAAGCTCGTTGGTACCCATAATTCCACCACCCTGGTTATTGTTTGCTTGGATGCTAGACCCGACTGCTTAACTGGATTTGAGTTTAGCTTAAAACAATCATCTACAGAATTTATAGTCAGGCCTCTCGATTTCAGTAATTTGACCTTCAGGTAGTCCTATGATCAATAACCTTACTCAGCTAAGAACCAAGGACCAAAATTGAATGAAATGATGAGCAGGAATGGAACCTGTCTAGTTAGACCTATGGACTGCTAGTCCTTTTTTGGATTGCTTCTTCAAAATGACACCATCTTGGATTCTCAAGAAAACAAGGTGTGGTTTAACACTCCTTCAAACATGATTTTGAAAGTTTCCTACTGAGAATTTAATAGGCAGAACAATGATAATTGATTTCATTATGTTTTTAGAATTTGAGTCTATTCCCAAAATCTACACTCAAGATAAGCATAGCCAGGCCCCCCTGTAAAGCAGAACAATAGTTAAATTGATAGTGATGTGACGATTTTGTTCATTCATGGCGTTTTAGTGTTTGAAGTAACATCGTGCTTGCACATGGTAGAGCTCAGGAAATACACATGCAAATCCAACCGTACTAAGAGGTATCAAAAATATTTGTAACGTTAATTTGTAAAATCAAATGATATATAGATTGTTTATCACTGCTACAATTTAGTGGATACAGTCATGCATAAAATTATAATCAATCAAGCATTTAGGATATCAATTCGATGTGCAAAGAATGGACTTCATCACTCTGAACTAAGCGAACTCAAGATATTTTGGTCAACTGGATTCAATAAGTGAGCTTAAAACGATCATCTGCAGACTTTATGCTTAGGCTTCTCGATTTCAGTAATTTGACCTTCAGGTAGTCCTATGATCAATAAACTTTCATAGCGTTCTGTCAATAGACATAGCTTCTATATGATGATGACAAGAGAGTTCAAGAAGCATCAAACTTCGGACTTGTAGCATTGAGGATGGTCTCTTTCTGGGCCTTATGACGGGGATTGCTTTAGTCTCTGTTTCCCTTATGAACAACTTATCATTGTAAGACAATCAGTAGTACGACTGACTTAGTCCTTAGCTTATAAGGCCTTGCTGGTTGAGGCTTCTCGACCTAAGTATACTTTGGACTTTTCTTTGAAAACAATAGTAGCATTCTCCAACATTAGTAACAATATATGGAAAAAGGAGTAATGTAATATAAGCCTGACATAATGTTTCAATGATATCTCTTTGCAACAAGCAAACTGATGAATTAGGCCAATGTTTTCAAACGATGATCAATGTTGTATGAAACAATGCTCTTTAACAAGGACAACATTTCTGATTTATACTTAACTTTTCAAATCCAGCACCGAAGAAAATAATACTGCTATGTCTAACCATTCTTTCATTACAAGTGCTTACTCTGGCGTGTCTATTTGACATCAGGGAAAATCACAATACAATCTATTTGACACTGGCAGGGACTAGCTGCTTCGCAGCTCGCCTTATTGACCTATTAATATATTGGATCGTATATTCTTACTTTTAAATATAAGTATACTACATTATCAATAAGCATACACAATACTGCCCATTAATAAATTAATAACACCTTTGGTTATCAATAGAAAAATTTCCAGTTTTACGAGATCATCACTGTGCAACTAATAAATTACCAGGTTGTCCAACTAACATTTAATTTAATTTAAAAAATAAAGGGAAAACATATATTATTGTTGTACTCATTTAAATTTAAGTAAATTTGAATTGTTTTTATTGTGATTTTTTGGAGTTTTTAGTGCTGGTACCTGAATTGGTTGGAAAAATTTGTGGTGAAATCTTGTTTGTGTTATTTAAACTAGTTTTTTTACTGTATATTTTTTTGTCAGAAGAAAAAAAGCTAGATATATTATATTGAGAATATATAAAAACAGATGTAAAGTATGTATGTGCCAAGTATTGCACATATCATGTATCACATATACACATATATCTAAAATGGCTGAGTACATATCTATCAATCAATTCTGTTAATGATACAATCAAAAAAGGACTCTGTGCATTATATAGTTGTATATTGTGTCATCATATGGAACCATATATCATGTGCCACGATGTCATGATATTGTCTATTATGTAGGATGATGGCATATGTGAGTCTTCGAAAATAATGGCGTTCCGCCATTTCCAAACCGACCATAAAAAGATGAGGATGAGGAATCGCATGTTCCCATTCTGTCTGCTCCACCAAATATTCTGTCTGCTCCACCAAATAAGAGGTGCACTAGGAGAATCAATTCTGTCTGCTCCACCAAATAAGAGTTGCACTAGGAGAATCAAAATCAGTCAGTAGAAAATCAAAAATATTTGCCAGAACATACCAGATCAGCAGAGTGACTGGGCATTTGATGAACATATGGAGATTGGTTTCTTCATCAGTACCACACATAGAGCATCTGCTGGGGCCATGCCAAGAGCGTTTTCTGAGATTGTCCCATGAAAGATTTTTATTGTAGAAGACCAACCATGCAAAATGTATAATTTTTGGTGGACATTTCGCCTTCCAGAAAATATATGGGAAAGAGGGAAGAGTGTAAGGAAATCTTTTGATGATCAAATATGTATAAATGTCTCTGATAGACACAGGTCTCCGAAAACAACTGACGGTCCATTGAAGTTGATCAGCATGGCCGTGTCGATGGATACCACTTCCAGTTAATGTATCAGTGAGCGATTTCCATATACCTGCCAATATGTCCTGTAAGTTGAGGTCGCATCCATCCATCCAAATAGGTGTGGATCCACGCCATTCCTTGATAAGCTTGTCCCAGGTGAATATGCCTTGCAGCTGAAACTGTGAGATGAGTGCCCTTGGAATATTAAGATCAGTATGACCACATACAATAGGGTCAATGCCGATGAGTATATTACCGCCTGTATAAAAACGCCATCGTAAACGAGATAAAAATAAGGCTTCAACCTTCCTCATGCTGAGTTTTTTCATTGTATATATGGATTCAGCAGTCTGAAAAACCCCCAATGTACTTCTATTGTGCAGGGGTTAACCATCAAACTTGTGATTTCAATGAATTCTTGGAGAAATTAAACTAGAAAAATCTAGAAAAACTTCCAAAAAATCACACTAAAGACAACTCAATTCAAATTTACCATAATTTTCAAATGAGAATTCTACAGTTTGATTGTTTTTCTTTATTTATGAGTATTAATTTTTTTAATATTAATGTATACAAAATTTCAGGTAAATTAATTAATAGTGAGAGAAATTTTCATGTAAGTTTAATTAAGAAAACTAAAAACATAATTTTTTTTAAATTATTTAAATTAAAAAAAAATAGCCTTTCAAAACTTGCAATTGATGAAGAGGTCCAAAAATATTTAAATTCACCTCGAATAAGAAAAGTAGTTGTGTAGGTGTGTGGTTAAATGACATATCTCAATTTTATTGGGAGTATTCATCTATTATAATTATGGGTTTTATTTTATGTATTATTTATTCATTTTATTATAATTTAGGTTTATTTTTATGTTAATTTTTTTTTTCAATAAAAGTTTTTCAATTATAGGTAATATCTTTAAAAATTTTCAAGTTCAATTTTTTATTTTGAAAATATTTATGGATTATTTATCCATTTTATTAGGAGTATTCATCTATTATAATCATGGGTTATTATAATCATGGTTTTATTTTATGTATTATTTATTGATTTTATTATAATTTAGGTTTATTTTTATGTTGTCTCTTTTTTTTTCACTTTCACAAAAATCAACGCTAAGGTTTTTTTATGTTTTTCATTTTATGTAATAAATGTAACAATATCTCGTGCTAATTTAATTCTCTACTTATCTTATTCATGTTCAATTTCTCTCATTTTCCAATTTTCCAAATCATTGAATTGGAGTAAAATTGAAAATTGGGATTTTCAATTTTTTTCAAACATGGCCTAAATGAGTATTTATGATTTTGATGTGTTGTCCTAAGAAATAGACTATTTTATCAATAATTTCCTCGAGCTAATTTCTTTTAATTTAAATCCTATTACCCTACATGAATGACTCAATTTGTTTCAATATATTAATGTGAAAGCTACCAAAGTCATTCCCTAATTGAGATAATGTAATGAAAGAAAATGGTGATTCCCTATTTTTGTTAATATATAATAATTTGGAGATGCTAGTTGTAACATCTCATATGAGCTTTCTTATTAATAGATGTGTTAAATTTCTAAAGGTATAAACTCTAAGCCATTCATTCAATTCATTACCTGATTGAAAATTTTCTCATGAAGAAATATAGGATGTTCACATTCTCATGGATTATTTGTGGCCATGCAATGAACATGAGTTCAATCTATATCATTCATCCTAACTATGTTTTTTACATGCTCTCTTTGTAATACATGTGCTAAATGTCTAAAAGGTCTATATTCTAAACATTCATTATCTAATTGGAATTTTTTTAGTGAAACAAATCTTATCATTGTTTGTTCCAACCTAAACAATCTAAATAATCTAATATCAATAATCAAACTCTAAATTTGTAATCCTCTTCATCATCCTTAATGCAAGGCTAACACTAATGCAACATTGGTCCTATTGAAATAGAGCCTAAGGGACTCAATTATTCATTCTTGTACTCAACATGTGCAAACATATATAGATCAAGGTCTTGCAAAATCATAAGAGCTTTACTTAAAAAAAGGGGTTTCCATATATATTACAAATTGAATTAAAAAAAAATAACAAAAAAAAGATGTTTCAATACTAAATGAATAAAAAAAAGTTTTGTTGAGGTACAAATTATTTATGAAAAGAGATTCATGATCTCTCTCATTCACTCCATCATACAAACACAATAATAGTACATTATTATTTCAATTAAAATGATTCTTGTACTTTTCATAATCTTGAAAGTAAAAACCATGCACAGTGAGTGATAAATTAAAAGAAATAAAATGTCAGAACTAAAATTGACATCTATTACAATCTAATAACTCTTACACTTTGAATATACACATTTTATTAGGCATCACTTTATAAACATAGCCTATAACCACCATTATTATTATAATGTAAGAACTCAATATGAATTTATACTTTACTACAATTCCATATAAATAATTTAGAGAAGAAATAAACTAAATAAAAACCAGAATATATCCATCTTTATATTTGTGAAAGCACTCTACCCACAAAGCATTTTGAATCTTTTTCTAGCATTCACATTAATATTATCACAAGTTATTCATTCTTCAAAAGTTTTTGAAGAATATCTATCTTAACCATCTATGTCTTTCAAAGCTCACCTTCATTTTTTTTACTAACTTGTTCCATTGTAGGTATCCATCAAGCATAGAGAGACACCTCATATTATGTAAAGGGTAAAAGCATGGAGTTGGATTGCACTTTTTGGCGAGGGAGGGCACATTTAGGTGGAAAAAAGAGAGTTCAATCGAGCATTTAAGTACTGAATCAAGCCATTTTTAAGCAATTGATCGAGTTTCTAGAGCGCTAAAAGGATAGTTTGATTGAGGGCTTAAAAAAAACCCTCGATCGAACATTATGGCTCAATCTAGCCACTGTTTTGTATTAAACCACGTGGTCACAAATGAATTGCGCAGACCGTTGAGAAAATAGGAGCTTGAATGAGACATTAAGTCTCGATTGAGGGTGTTGAAGCTCGATTGAGTGATTGAACCATGAAGCAACAACCCAACCAACCTCACCAACAACCCCGCTAATTTCTTAGAGGCTTAGGCCAAGGTATTTTTCCTATCCTTTTTGTGTTTTTTTATTTTAGTTTTCTTGCAAATTAAATAAATTAATTTGAAAAGAATAGCTTGCCATACAAAAGCCATGAAAACCACAAAAAACCCTTCAAAACAACAACAAAAAAACTTAGAAAACTATAAAAACCACCTACAAAACCACAAAAAGAACCTAGAAACCCACAAAAAACTAGCAATAAAATGCTTCAAAACCACCAAAAGAACTATAATTTGAGTTTTAAATTTTTTTCTTACTTGCAATGATAGCATGTTTATTATGCATATTTTTTTATTTTGAAAAGCCAAATTTTTATTTTCTAATTATTTTAGGTTTTAAATTTTTTCATTGGGAATTTAGTGAAATCAATTTTCAAACATTTTTAATTTTTTATACTTAAAATGAATTCTAAATTTTGGACAAATTTGACTCAAAATATACCCCAAAAAACTCCAAAATAGAGACAACCAAACTATAACCAATAAATAAATTAATTAAGAGCTTGAGATTGACATGATGAATATGGTTGATCATGGTGAACCTCTAAGAAATTTTATTTTATTTTATTATTTTTAAATTTAAATTAATTTATTTTTAATCATAAATATTTTATGATTAATTTTAAAAAATTAATTACTTATATAGAATATTAATCTTTAATCTTAAAAATCCAAAACAAAATTTTTGTATATATATATATAGCATGTAACATAGCTATAACTATAGCTGATAACATAACTATATAATTATATAACTATATATATTTAACTATTATAAATATAACATCACATAGTTGTATATTATAATTCTATATATATTGTTTATAACATAACATAGTTCTATAACTATTCCATATAGAGGATTAGGAGGCATGAGGTTAGAGGCCCACATACTTGGGAAGTGGTGAAAGAGGCCACCAAGAACATTGATGCTCATGGGGAGTTGTTCGGCATCCCTCCATATCACCATACTAGACATAAGGGTTCGATTCCACTAAGATATTTTAAGAATGTTGATGATCCCCTTTTGTGTATGATCGATTCATTGGAGCTTGGGGTCAATTCCTCCAACATGACCAGGTACCCCTTTATTTTTCCAAGCATATATATGCAGATTTCGTGCTACATATGAGGTCATATTACACTGATACCGGATCTCATTATTATGTATCCAGCTTGGGACGTACCTATCATTGTGATGGGCTTGTAGGGACCCTGGGCATGTACCACCACCTCCGAGATTATTGTCACTATCATCTCGGAGCATGATATTTACGACAAAGTTGGAGGGGTCATCACAACTCAGTGTTGAGATCAGGGATACCATTGCAGATAGCATGTGTATGACATTGGTTAGTGTGCATGTCGCATTGCATGGAGAGATTAGCATATTGCCACCATTTCCTTGTGACCCACCAGTTCCATTATATGATGATTCATTTCTCATGAGTCTACCCATTGACTAGATTTTGCCATATGCATGTATGTGTCATGATGTCATTTATGACACTTGGAGGGTGCACGACCCGTGTGACACACACACACACACACACGCGCGCACACACACACATATACAAAACTTTTAACTCTTATCATTAAATTATGCATATTCATTTATATTAATTTAGTTTGTATTAGATTACATTTATATTAATAAGTTCATGATAACATGTAGACACAACCCAACTACATGGATGAGCTTATGAGGTCATTCGAGGGGGCATTTGATTAGTCAATCCATCCTCCTCTAGTGCATGTTTCCATGGATTCTCCTCCACTTCAACTGTTGAGAAGTGTAGCAATAAAGGCTCAATTTGAGTTTTCCTTGGTCAAATTGAGAAAAAATCGAATTTCCACATCAAGAGATAGCTTGGATGTAGTTAACTGAGGTGACATGGTTCTTGTCACTCAGTTAGCTCAGTAAATTTGAGTTAGAGGGTTTGGATTTCATAAAATCATGTATGATTGCTAATTTTTAGCAATTAAGGTCAATTATTTCAAGTTGTTTTCAGTTAAACTAGTTCTAACAATTGGAGGAACTAATGAAAGACTAGTTTTGAAGTGGGACAACAGTCTAACTCAGTGATCATCTAGTTGATTGATCAATCATTCCAAAATAGCTAATGCATATCGAGAATTTGCGTTCCCCAGCTGTGGTGCAGATTCCAAGGAAGTGTAACATGAATTGCAGACTAGTCTTGAGTGTACAAGTGTTGCATGCAACCATATGATCAACCTTGGGAATTGCGCATTAAATTGGAGGTAAATTCCTAAATAATAGGGGCCAAATTCCTTAGGATGTGTGCAAGGAAATAGGGGCTCAAGCAGAGGAAGAAATTGACTAAGTTTAGGCCAGAGATTCTTAGTGAGTAGAGAGATAGGTTATTCACTTGTAGGTTGTGCTTAGAGCGAGCAAGCAATTGTAATACATCCCTATTCATCTGATTAATGCAAGAAGACATAAGATGTTTATAGCAGTTGCTCATTAGAGGAATTTTGAGGTCTAAAATGGGCCTCCTAAGGAAATTATAAAATAATAGCATAAATAATAAAATAAGATTAGATTACATTATCAAATTTTAGAGGGAAAAAAGAAAAAACTACTTTTTCAACTCGTATTTTCAACTTATCTCCGTATGGGTTTACTCAAATTTTGAGCAGGAACACTTGTTGGATGTAGAATTTGATTCCTCATCCAAGGAACCCATGTTGCATACTTTCACGGGCCCTGCTACACGAAAAATGTTATTACACTCACTTTTTTTTCATGTATTTCTCATTTTTCGTCTAGCAAGGTCCATGAAAGTATGCAACATGGGTATTCCTTGGATGAGGAATCAAATTTTGCATCCAAAGAGCGTTCCCTCTCGAAATTTGAGTAAACGCATAGGGAGATAAGTTGAAAATACGAGTTGAAAGAGTAGTTTTATTATTTTATTATGTTTTAATCCTTTTAGTTTTTACTCTAAAAATCATGAATCATCCCCCATGGTTGACATCATCATCTTGAATCTTATTGGTTCTTATAAATTTTATTTTTGTTATACATTTTCCTTAGGAGGCCCATTTTAGGCCTCAAAATTCCTCTAATGTTCCACAAGAAATATATTGTGCATGTGTTATTTTTTATTGCATGTTTCTGATTGTTATTCTAAATTGTGAATTGGATTCCGCAGAGCAGTAGAGTAGGATTGTGTCTCTTGATTCAGATTAAAATTTCATGAGCATTTGTAGTTTTACATGATAATTTCTACATGATATTAGAGAAAGAATCACTTTAGAACAAGTATTCAGCCTATGTATTATGTATTGGATGCTTGTTAATGATTGTCTAGTTTCCTTAAATGATGTGGACAAGCAACAGACTTGTCACAACAAGTGGGTTATATTTTGATACTATAGGGATTGACTTTTGGAGCATCCAAGAGCAGTCAAGTGGGTTGGTTTTGCTACCCTAGTTCATTGGTTTGGTGTTTGACAAATCAAATATAAGTGGGCTCATTGCAGAAGTTGTAAATCGATCAAGGAGTGGTTGTATGTAGGTAGATATGAAAGCCCTATGAAGTGTGATAGTAGTAGCTGATATGTCATAGAGATAAGGAAGATCTACAAGGTTGAGCATGATTCACAAACATAGTTGTGAACAATGCTTTTCATATGCAGTGTGCAATAAATTGAAGACCTCAAGTATAGTACACATGAAAGGAGCCATGGACTATTAGGATGCATATTGATGGAGCCCTACTTCAGGATAGATATATAAGACCTTATGTGTAAACTTCTTTGCAGAAATTTCTACAAATCTAGGTTTGATACCATGAAGAAATTCCTTATAGATTCATACTGATAATTTTAATATGCTACAAAAATATACTTGAATATACTCTACTCATTAGCGGAAACAATTAAATGATCACGAAATCACAAATCAAGTAGGAGAAAGAATCCAATCAACACATTACACAATTATTTCCTAGGGAAAGCCACAACTAAAAACCCCTGTTATCTGTATATTGCATTAGTCAGAAAATATGAGAAGACTGCAATTCTTTTTTCAAGTCTGAGCAACCTTTTTGCTATCTCTATCTATCTCACTACTTCCTAGGCTAACTCTAGCCAACACTTAGCTAATTTCCTAGCCTTCAAAGCTCCTACTTCCTTGCGTTGCATTATCTCTATCTATCTCAATGCTTCCTAGGCTGACTCTAGCTAACATTTAGCCAATTTCTTAGCCTTCGAAGATCCTACTTACTTGTGTTTTTCAATGAGGAAATAGGCCCCTATTTAATAGGAATTTTCCTCCATTGGATGGTGCAGTTCCTTTAGGCTCTTCCTCTGACTGCATGCACCACTTGTACAATTTGGATGATTATACAACTAATAGTACATTGCCCTTGAACTCCAATTTCAACTGGGTAACTCGTAGATCACACATGCATGAGTTATTTATAGCTGAATTATCAGTTAACTAGTTGAACACATGAAGCGACACCCCACTTTTAGACCTCCTACTAGTTCCTTCGTCAGTTGGAACTAGTTTAGATCACTTGAACTTAGTTAAACTAAATTAAGTAATTAAAACTCAAAATAAACTCAACTAGGGGTCCTATAAAGTGGGAGACACTCTACATGGCTCAATTTAAATCCTCAACTCGAGTCAACTGAGCCAACTAAGTCAAATTAACTTAGTTAACTCGTACAAGTTGTCTAGTGATGTGGAATTGCAATTTTTCTCCTAATTTAATTCAAGGGAAAATTAAATCAAGTTTTTCTTATTGAATTTTCAATGCTCCGTCTCAACAAGAAAGGGATTCGCATCTACCTCGATCCAATACTTTAAGAATGTATTGCATGTAACACCTCTCATTATTGTTGTTCCTACTGCAACATCTGCAATTGAGAATGAAAAAATAAAATTGAATCAATCTACAACTCTACTAGGAAAATTGTGTTGTTGGTGACTATGCTACTGAGCCTCCTACTCTACTATCAACTCTACTCTGCACTCGTAGTGATTTCTTGGATAATTGAACCCTTGTTGTGGGAGGCTATCGGGGAGGATGAGTTTACCGTAGTTTACCTTGCCTCGTTGATGGATCCCAGAATGCCTAACTCGCTATGTCCTTACTTGCCTCACCTCGCAATATATGAATGACATTGATCCTCTAGCTATTTAATATTGTGGGCCCCTGTAGAAAGGTAATGATCCACGAGACAAAAAACATCTCAATGGACCCTACCGAAATTTCAGCAACTCTTGGGACTATTGCTTCACATCGCCCCACCTCACACCTGGAGCTATCACTGCATGTGCTCCCTCTTCCCACTTGGCTTGAAATTCCTCCCTAGTAAAGGTCTATGCTTTAGTGGATGTTTCCACTTTGTCTCCTCTTTGCTTCTCCATTTGTGGCTACTCCACAACTTGTCGAGGTTGCTTTTGAGGCTCCATTTGGAGAGGTAAATTAGGCTCCCTCTCAACTAGCAAGTCTCTAACCTTTTCCTTTCTCCTCAAGGCTTTTCATGCATCTTCGACCTCAAGTGCATACATGTTCTTGACTTGCACACCAATCTGCTTCACTTGTAAGGACAGCTTTGAATTCTTCTCTTATATCATGATTTCTACTTCAATACCATGTAGAAATTTGTACAATTCTGGCTCTGATACCATGTAGATTCAAACCACTAATTTTAATATGCTAAAACAATAGACTTGAATCTACTCTACTCATTAGCGGAAACAATTAAATGATCATGAAATCATGAAGCATACAAGAGAAAGAATTCAATCAACACATTACAAAATGATTTCCTGGGGAAAACCACAAATAAAAACCCTTGTTATATGTATATTGTATTATTCAGAAAATATGGGAAGATTACAATGTTTTGCTCAAGCCCGAGCAACCTCTGCACTATCTCTATCTACCTCACTGCTTCCTAAGTTGACTATGTCAAACACTTAGCCAATTTCCTAGCCTTCCAAGCTCATATTTCCTTACATTGCATTATCTCTATCTATTTCACTACTTCCTAGGCTAACTCTAGCCAACACTTAGCCAATTTCCTATCCTTCCAAGCTACTACTTCCTTGTGTTGTTCAATGAGGATTTAGGCCCCTATTTAATAGGAATTTTCCTGCATTGGATTGTGCAGTTCCTTTGGGCTCTTCCTCTAACTGCATGCACTACTTGTACAATTTGGATGATTATACAACTAATAATACACTAGCTTTGAAATCTAATCTCAACTAGGTAACTCATACATCACACATGCATGAGTTATTTATGATTGAATTATTAGTTAATAGGTTGAACGCATGAAGCAACACCCTGTTGTTAGACCTCCTACTAGTTCCTCCATTAGTTGGAACTAGTTAACTGACTTTAACTCAATTAAACTGAATTAATTAATTACAACTCAAAATAAACTCAATCAGGGCTCCTCTAAAGTAGGAGACACTCTACATGACTTAAGTTAGAGCCTAAACTCAAATTAACTGAGCCAACTAAGTCAAATTAACTTAGTTAACTCATACAATATGTCTTGTGATACGGAATTACATTTTTTCCCCTAATTTAATTCAAGGGAAAATTAAATCAGGTTTTTCTTGTTGCATTTTCAACATTCTTAATGGAGCTAGAAGGCTACTAGTGGGAAGATCAATGAGCCAATGTTTAGTGACACAAAAAGGAGTTGTGATAATTGATATTGGTATATTGAGGAGCAAAAATACTTTCCACAGGGAGATCAAGACTCAAAGGGAGCATCTATATGGGAGATGTACTTCAAGAACCGGGGAGATCAGCTACATTATTGTAGTAGTTGCAAGAACAATGTGGAAGTAGCAATAAAGTAGTAGTAGCAGTATGAGTAGATTAGGTTTTTCCATGCATGCAACTATGCATATAGGAGTGAGCTAGGGCAATGTAGATCACTAGCCCCAGAATTGCAAAAATTTGGGTAGGGTCCACTGAGGTGTCCTTCTCATGGATCGTTACCTTGCAACATGGGGCCATAATATTCAGTAGCAGGAGGATTAGTGTCAATCAGATACTGAGAGTTGTAGATGAGTGTTGACAACAAAGCAAGAGGCTCAGTAATAGAGTCAGCAACAACACAATTTTACTAGTAGACAGTTGAAAAAACAATTGATTCAAATTTTTTTTTGGATGCTTCTTAGTTGTAGTTGGTGGAGTGCAACAAAAACAGTGAGAGGTAGTGCTACAATACATTCGATAGGTGCAGGATAGGGGTGGTTGAAAATCCCTTTCTTGCTGAGAGGGAATGTTGAGAATTGTAGCAAGCACGGGGGCTTCACTGGGGGAGCAATACCATTCCACGTGGGTTCATATTGGGGGATATATATTGAGGAAAAAATTACATATTATATTGAGCAAATAATAGGGGGTAAAGGGTTTTTATATTGGAAAGTATAAAAAAATGGAGCTCAAAGTTAATGAAAAAATATAAAGGGGTATAAAAAATGTTAATGAAAAAATGGATACCTACAATATCTAGTGAATGTAAAGGTTTTTTAAACAGAGAAGGTGTATTGGGTTCGTATTGGTAGGGGGTTAAATAATGTGATTTTTAGAGGTAGTTTCCAATATATAGTCAAATTAAGGGTATTGTTTAGTATTCCATGAATGCACGTGATATGTCAGAGGTTCATTGAGTAAAGCCCTCGTGGTAGCAACAAAGGCTCAATTTGACATTGCCTTGGTGAAATTGAGAAAAAATAGAATTTCCACATCAGCAGACAACTTGGATGTAGTTAACTGGGGTGACATGTGTAATAACCCTAGTGAAAATTCCATGTAATAAAAGTTAATAAAGGAAAAATAATAACCACGATTGATGGGACACTTATTCCAAGTTGAATTTTGGGCAATATATCCTAGTGTGGGTGTTCATTTGGTTTATTATGGCTAAGGAAATTGGCAAAGGAAATGACAAAGGCTTTGGGAAGGCAAAATGGCATTTTTTGTACATTTATTTATGAAAATAATGGAAACTAGGAGAAAAGGAAGGTGAAAGGTAACATGTTGCATGTGAGGATGAAAATGAAGGAAAATAATGGAAAAAGAAGAAAATAGAGGCCTAATTGATAAAAAGGCTTATGAGGACCAGTTGGTACCTTTTGTCAGTTCAGCTTTGGAGTTTTCTCATTATTCTCTCTCTCTCTCTCTCTCTCACTATTAGACACTTAGAATTTTCTTGGAGCACTTTGGCGTTGCATCAAGAAAGGAAAGGAAGGCATGAGGAAGGAAGGAGCAAGCAAGGAAGAGAAAGATCAAGAAGCTACGGCGTGATTCTTTATATATATCAATTTACATGTGTGTTTTCCTTGCTAGATTGGGAATGCATGGTATTACATGTGGTTATTTGTTGTTATGGCATGGGTTTTTCCTAGTGTGACAGTGTTTTCAGCCTAGCCTTGGCATTTTCGAATAGCCATGGTCTAATAGGGTTCCCATGTTTTGGTTGAGTAGGATTTTCAGATGGATTCGAAGCTAAGTGAGGTGGATCTTTGAATAATATAACACATGGCCTGGAAACCCTGAACCAGACTGTGGTTTGTGGTAAATTTGGATTTTGTGTTGCCTCTGTGGGCCTAGGAACCCTTGACTGGTGAATGGTGGGATATACAATAAATCCTAGAGGTGGTTTCCCTTGCTTAGGCCTAGGAATCCTTGCCGGTGAATGGCGTGATATACGATAAAGCCTAGAGGATGGAGTCTCAGTTTAAGGCCTAGTGATCCCTAGATCAAACTGTCAGTTATTGTAAATCCTAAGAGATTAGAGACAGGAAAAATTCCACACGATGTAGGTGGAAAAATCCTGTGGCATCCGTTCTTGTTTTGGCCTAGTGATCTGGTGTGGATTGCGGTAAAGCCTGGTTTTTATTGATGAGGGTGAGGTGGTTTAGCCTCAAGATTTCCTGGTTGGTTCTTTTGGTTTGAGTCCCACATTCATGCTTGGAATATGGAACAAGAGTGAATGGCTTAAGAGAGAATTCTCTCAACCATTCTATGGTTGGGTGGAACATGGTAGTCCCATCCTGGGATGGTTTTTTCGTTCATTAATAAGAGGTTCTTTCCTTGATATCTTATGTGTAAATGTATTGGTTTATACGTGGATTTTATGGCTGATGTATCCTTGATATTTCTGTTGTTATTATGCTTGTTATAAGCATGTTTTATGACAGTGATGATGTATGGATCTCCTCTTATTTTGATTTATAAATTAACGAATAATGTATCTATGACCTAGTAAACAATAATGCAACTAATGATATAAGGGAAAAATTCTTCTTAGAAATTCTGATATAAGTATGAGAACCCTATAATCAAATCTATTGTTTACATCTATAGGGGTCCACTCTAGACCTTGTCCTTGTTTTGCATACGCATCATTGTTATGATGTGTAAATTCATTTCTGAAAGTGTCATTGAGTTCTAGGCAGTGAGCTGGGCTTTGGGCTTGAAAAAATGGCTCAAATCCTAGAGACACAGGCAGAATTCTGGGTAGAAAACTCCCTAGACACATGCATACCCATGCTTTAGGAGCGTTGAGAGCCTCATGGATGCATCCATGCCCATATCAAGGGAGCATCTAGGAGTTTAATGGTCTAAAAACTCAATGGGACCCAGAGGGTGATTACCTGAGAGGTTGGGATGGTTCCTAGGATTCTTGTTGCTGACGTGGAAGGTCTATATGATGTGTTTCCATTGGTTCCACATCCTTAAAGTGACTTAGGAGGTCGAATCATATCATAGTAATTTATCGTCACATGTTTACCTCGGTTGGCCAGTTACTTGGGTAGATGTGGGAGGAGGGTGTTACAGAATGTTATAAGAGCATGATTCACCCCTTGGACTGGATGGGTGGTATGTGTTGGTCATGCATCCATGTCGGTTTCATGTGTGTTAATCATCCTTGTGGTCTATATGTTTGTTGCATATGCATGGTGTCGGTCATGGTTGTAGTGGTGCCACCATGTGAAAGAGGATGTTGTTGTTCTGAAGTGTGTCATCATGAGTGTATGATTGGTTACATGTATTTTATGCCTATGTATTGTCAGTTTACATTGGTATGTGTAGTTGATATGGTCATGCATTGATGACTAGACCCTAGCTAGAATGATGTTTATGTGTTGATACACATATTTGTTATGTGTATATATGTTGTTATGATTACATTATACTTGTATTACGCTGATGTATAACGTTGATTGGTAGATCTTGCAGATGAGATATCCTCCCTGAATTATGATAAGGTATGTTGGTTTATTGTGATTTGGTTTAGATGACCTAGTATGCCTTGCAGGAAAGATATTGGAAATGACTAGAAAGATGGTAGACTACAAAGACTCTCCCTATGAATCAGGTGAGAAACATGGTGTTGGGAACTCTTCTGATTTAGAAAACACATTGAGAATCTTGAAGGAAGAAATAAGGAGTTGTATAGGAGACAATGAGAAAATCATGCGGGCACAAGAGAAATAAATAGAGGTTAATGCAATTCTCCTTCAGAGTTTGTTAGAATTGCAGCGATAGGGGCCACTTCAGATCAGCCATGGACAGGAGGACATAATGAATGGAGCATGTGGCAGTAGGTCTCATGATGAATACAGGTGGTATAGAGATGATACATTTAAAGATCGTAGATTTTTGGATATTCCAGATAGGAGAGGTGATGGATACATGTATTACTCTAATTCTAGTTCTAATAGGCATCATGATCATCATTGTTATCATCCTTATAGGAGGCGTGGTATGGGACACTTTCTAGATAAGTTTAAGAATGCAAAGCCACCTACTTCATATGGAAACTTGAAGAAACTGGAAGAAGTAAAGGCTTGGATACTTGGGATGAACAAGTTCTTTGAGTTGCATGAGTACATAGAAAACACGAAGGCCATAATTTTTATCTTCAGCCTGAAAAGTAAAGCATACATTTGGGGGGAATATGTGAAGTGGGTCAGAGACATCATGACAGAGGACTTGAGTTGGCATGAGTTCAAGAGGATTTTAAGGAGGAAGTACTTATCAGAAAGGTACTACAATAGTAAGGCAAAAGAATTTTATGAGCTAAAGATGGGATCAATGACAGACTGAGAGACACGACTAAGCTCCTAGAGCTATTGAGGTATGTACTGTAACTTAAAGATGAGAAGGCTAAAGTTTAGCGATTTTTTCATGGTTTTCCATTAGAATTTAGAGATTGAATTGAGTATGATGATCTTAGGTCACTTGAGGAAGTTATTGAGAAATTGAAGCATTTCTATGAATAGTCTAAGTGTAATAATGAATCTCAGCAAGTATGGAAAGGGAAGGATAAGGATAAAGGTAAGGGTAAATGGCATTTGAAAATAACAAGGCCTCAGAATGCAAAAGAGAAAGAAAATGTGGCACCACAAAAGAAGTTCAATGCAACTAGACAAGGACATGGGTCACAAAAACAACATAGAGGTGATGGTACTAGATAGTTGGAGTGTTGGACATGCGATAAGTAGGGAAAATTTTAGGGGCTAATATTTGCAAGTGGGTTAATTTTCCATGCTTTTTCCAAAAAAAATATTCATTAATTTCCATTTTTCTGAAAAAAAATCGCCCAAATTTTATAGTATAAAATTATGTTACATTAAAAATCACTAAAATTTTATACAGAGACTTTATGAAATTATTATAAATTTGAATATTTTTACAAAAACACCACCAAACATTTTATAGATGACATATCATGGACTAGTGAGATTCGCTAAGGTTTCTAAATGTTAAGATAAATTTCCATGCTTAAAATTTTCCCTGGTGATAAGGAGCACCTTAAGAGAGATTCCCCACATAATCAGGGTGGTAGGCCTTAGATATATAGTACATAGGAGGTGTATATGGTTGGGGATTTTGGTTAGAGAATTCCTCGTATCTATGCAGCACTGGACAACAGATAGGCAGACCATTAGCCTGCATCTATCATTGATATGTACAGTAAGCTTTGTGAGAAAGTTGTTTCTATTTTGATTGACCCTGGATCTAAATATAGTTATGTTAGTCCTGAGTTTGTGGATAAGTGTGGTTTGAATAAAGAAGTGCATGCAAAATATTGATTAGTGCAGTTGGCTACAGGTAAAAAGAAGCTGGTTCATCATTCGGTAAGAGCTTGTGCATTTGATTTGAATTGTATGCCTACTGCAACACATTTGAATCTATTACCATTGGAATCATATAGTATGCTATTGGCTATGGACTGACTATACCTTCATAGGACCAAGGTGGATTGTTATGACAAATCCATTGAGTGCTTGGATGACAATGGGGAACCAAGAGTCTTACAGGAGTTAGGATGGTGACATCTATGTAAGCCAAACGTAGTCACAGGAAAGATTTGGTGTTATTTTTCATACATATCTCTAGCAAGAAAGGTAAGGAAGTTGTGGATGGTTTGAGTAGGTACACAGCTCTACATTAGTTTCAATACATGTTTCCTGCAGAGATTTCAGAGTTACCACCTCACAGGGAAGTAGACTTTTCTATTGAGTTAGTGCCAAGGGCAACTCCAACATCAAAATCACCTTACAGGATGAGTACACCTAAGTTGGTAGTGTTAAATTTGTAGCTGAAAGAGATGCTTGAGAAGGGAGAGATTAGGCCAAGTGTATCACCTTGAGGTGCACCAGTATTGTTTGTGAAGAAGAAGGATGGTACTCTAATATTATGCATTGACTACATGTAGTTGAACAAAGTGACCATCAGGAATAGGTATCCATTACCTAGGATTGATGACTTGTTTGATCAGATGAAGGGAGAAGTAGTGTTCCAGAAGCTCAACTTGAGATCAAGATACCATTAGGTACGCATCAAGGAAGAGGACATTTACAAGGAAAATTTCAAGACTAGATATGGGCATTATGAGTTTGTTGTAGTTCCATTTGGTTTGATGAATAGTGTGTTGTGTCCCTATTTGGAAAAGTTTTTTATTATGTTCAATGATGACATATTGTTATATTCTAAAAATGAGGAAGTGCATGCGAGCATTTGGCAGTAGTGTTGAGGTTGTTGAGAGAACATAAATTGTATGCTAAGATCAACAAGTGGAGTTTATTTCAGACTTAGGTACATTACTTTGGACATATTGTCTCTAAGGAGGGGATAGTAATGGATCCAGAGAATATAAAAGCTATCATGGAATGGGAAACTCTTATGAATGTGGATGAGGTGAGATCTTTCATGGGATTCGTAGGTTATTACACAAGGTTCATCAGGAACTTCTCACAGATTTATTATCTTATTACATTTTTGCAGAGGAAAGGTAAGAAGTTTGAATGGATAGAGGAGTGTGAGGCCAATTTTGAGCAACTCAAGAAATTATTGATACATGCACCAATGTTAAATATCGTAGATCCGAACAAATAATTTTTAGTATGTACAGATGTTTTCAAGAGAGGACTTGTTGGAGTCTTTATGTAGGATGGACAAGTAGTGTTGTATGATTCACAAAAACTGAATGAGCACGAGTAGAAATATCCAACTCATGATCATGAGCTAGTAGCGATCATACACGCATTGAAGATGTGCAAGCACTATCCTCTTGGTAGGAGGTTTGTATTGATGAGTTATCATAGTGGATTGAGGTATCTATTTGACTAGCTAAATCTGAATGCGAGGAAAGCTATATGGTTGGCCACGATCAATGAGTTTGATTTTAAGATCAGATACATCAAAGGAAAGTAGAACAAGGTTGTACATGCTCTTAGTAGGTGGATGCAGGTAACTCATATAGAAGCTATGAGTTCCTATGGGACAAACTTACGGGATAGGATCTTGAAGGTAGGTTAGCAGGATGTCAAGTATATGGAGATTGTCCATAGGTTGCAACAGAATACAGGAACAGGTATAAGTAGTTGTACCAGTACATGTAGTGGTACAGGTAATGTATAGGTAGTGGTATAGGTACAATTATAGGTAGTGGTATAGGTGAAGGTGCACAGGATGTGGAATATTGTTAAGAGAATAATTTCGGCAAAATCACATAAAAAAACCATTTGTCAATGCGTTTCAAACCAACCAGTGTGGTTCATCGTCAGGACAAGTTGAAGATCCAATCTGAGCGATGTGGAATATTGTCTTACAATTGATGGATTGGTTAGGTTTAGAGATAAGATACATGTGCTAGACAACAGTGAGCTCAATAAGGTGATCTTGAGGGAGTTTCATGCAAACCATATTTAGGTCACCCAGGCTATCAGAAGACGATGAAAGCAGTGAATACATTCTATTATTGGCTGAATATGAAGAATGATGTAGAAGAGTTTGTGGCTAAGTGTTTTGATTGTTAGCAAGTGAAGGAAAAGTGTAAGCACCTAGGTGGACTGTTACAACCAATTGTGATTCTAGAATGTAAATGGGAGGCCATTTCCATGGACTTTATCACAATATTGCCGAGGACAGTGAGACAACATGATTCCATCATGGTTGTTGTGGACATGTTGACAAAGGTTGTGCACTTCATTCTAGTGAAGTCTACATTCTCAGCTAGCAATGTAGCACGGGTGTTCATCAAAGATGTGGTTAGATTGCATGGTGTTCCAAAGAATATTGTGTCAGACAGAGATGCAAAGTTCACTTCCAAGTTTTGGAAGGAGTTATTTGAAGGTTTGGGCACATAGATGGCCTTCAGTATAGCTTATCATTCACAGACAAATGGACTGACTGAGAGGGTGAATAAGATATTGGAGGACATGTTGAGGATGTATGTGATGCATCTGCATCGGAAGTGGGAAGATTACCTTCCACTGATAGAGTTCGCTTATAACAATGGGTATCAAGAATCCTTAAGGATGAGCCTATTTGAGGCATTGTATGGGAAAAGTTGCAATACTTCCATCAGTTGGAGCGATCCAGTGAACAAGGTATTGATTGGACCGGACATGCTGGCAGACATGGAGCATGAAATATAGGTCATCAAGAAGAATTTGAAAGCAACATGGGATAAGCAGAAGAGCTATGCAGGTTAGAATAGGTTGTTCAAGGAGTTGCAAGTTGGGGAACAAGTGTACTTGAATCTCGAACCAAAGAAGAGCTCCTTGTAGATTGGATCATGTGCCAAGCCAGCACCATGGTTTTTTGGACCTTTTAGGAAACTTTAGAGGATTGGGATAATATCCTATTGACTTTCACTGCCTTCGATAGTGAAAGTCATGATGTTTTTTATGTCTCATTTATTAAGAAGTATGTTAAAGATGTGGATCATGTGATTGACTGCTCTGTATTGTAGGTGGAGCCAGATGGAGAATTCTAGCTGGGGCCTTAGTGTATATTGCATAAAAAGGTGCTCATGCTCCGAAACTGAGCAATTGAGTAGGTTAAAGTGTAGTGGAAGCATTTATGGCTCGATGAAGCTAAATGGGAGATGGCAGATCAGATGTGGGCTATGTATCCTTCCTTATTCTTTGGTTAAGCAAATGTTTTGGTACATGTTTTGGTACATGTTTTGGTGATGTTTGGTATATGTACATATGTATATGGATGTAAATATCACCATGAGCTATGTTATAAAGCTCCAATAAGTGGTATGGGTTTCATGTAACTATAATTGTTATGTTGGTTTTCTTTTCAGCATGGTGATCATTGTAAATACTGCATCGAGCTATCTTGTAAAGTTCATGGGCAATATGTTTTATTTTTAGTGGTTTTTGTTAGGTATAGGTGTGGTTAAAAACCGAGGATGGTGTCCCCTAAGGGAGAGGGTTTTGTAACAACCTTGGTGAAAATTCCATTTAATAAAAGTTAATAAAGGAAAAATAATAACCATGGTTGATGGGACACTTATTCCAAGTTAAATGTTGGGCAAAACATCCTAGTGTGGGTGTTCATTTGGTTTATTATGGCTAAGGAAATTGGTAAAGGTAGTGGAAAAGGCTTTTGAAAGGAAAAATGGCATTTTTTGAACATTTATTTATGAAAATAATGGAAATTAGGAGAAAAGGAAGGTGAAAGGTCACAGGTTGCATGTTTGGAGGAAAATGAAGGAAAATAATGGAAAATGAATAAAATAGAGGCCTAATTGATAAAAAGGCTTATGAGGATCAATAGGTGCTTTTTTCAGCTCAGTTTTGGATTTCTCTCATTATTCTCTCTCTCTCTCCCCCTCTCACTCTTGGACACTTCGAGCTTTCTTGGAGCACTTTAGCATTACATCAAGAAAGGAAAAGAAGGCAAGAGAATGGAAGGATAAGGAAAGGAAGAGTAGGATAAAGCATCTACAGCAAGATTCTTTGTAGGTATTGATTTTCATATGTTTTTTCCTTGCTATATTGGGCGTGCATGGTATTGCAAGTGATTCTTTTCTATTATGGCATGGGTTTCACCATGTCTAACAGTGTTTTCAGCCTAGCCTTTCCATTTCTGGATAATCATACTGGGATGGATTTGTCATGTTTTGGTTGATTTGGATTTCCAGATGGATTCGAAGTTGGATGAGGTGAATCTCTGAATAATAGAACACATGGCCTAGTAACCCTTGAACTGGACTGTGGGTTGCGATAAAGATGATTTTTGTGTTGCCTCAGTGGGTCTAGGAATTCTCGACTGGTAAATGGCAGGATATACGGTAAATCTTAGAGGTGGTTTCCCTTGATTAGGCCTAGGAATCCTTCATGGTGAATGGCGGGATATACGGTAAATACTAAAGGGTGGAGTCTCGATTTAGGGCCTAGTGATCACTGGACCAGACTATGGATTACGGTAAAGACTGAGAGACTAGGAGGTAGGAAAAATTCCTCATGGTATAGGTAGAGAAATCTGGTGGCATCCATGCTTGTTTTGGCCTTATGATCTGGTGTCGATTGTGGTAAATCTTGGTTTCTATTGATGAGGGTGAGAAAATTTAGCCTCGGGATGCCCTGGTTGGTTCCTTTGGTCTGAGTCTGACATTCACGCTTGGAATATGGCACAGGGGTGAATAGATGAAGAGAGAATTGGCTCAACCATCCATGGTTGAGTCAAACGTGGTAGTCCCATCCTGGGTTAGCTTTTGTATTCATTAATACGAGGTTCTTTCCTTTATATCTTATGTGTAAATGTGTTGGTTTATATGTGGATTCTATGGATGATGTATCCTTGATATTTTTGTTGTTATTATGTTGGTTATAAGCAATTTTTATGACAATGATGATGTATGGCTCTCCTCATGTTTTGATTTGTAAATGAATAAGTAATGTATCTATGACCTAACAGATAATAATGCAACTAATGATATAAGGGAACAATGATTCTTAGCGATTCTCAGATAAGTATGAGACTCCTATGGTCAGACTTGTTATTTACACCTGTAGATTACATATTTGACGAAATTCCTGTCATGTCTAGTAGGGGCCAATCTAGACCTTGTCCTTGTTTTAAAAATGCATCATTGTTATGCTGTGTATATTCATTTCCAAAAGTGTCATTGAGTTTCAGGCAGTGAATTGGGCTTTGGGTGTGAAAAGTGGCTAAAAGCTTAGAGACGAAGGCACAGTTTTGGGCAGAAAAGTCCCTCAACGCATGCATACCCATGCTCTGGGAGTGTCTAGAGACTCCTAGACACATGCATGCCCATATCAAGGGAGTGTCTAGGAGTTTAATGGTATAAAAACTTGGTGGGACCTAGGGGTTGGTTACCTGAGAGGTTGGGATAGTTCTCGCGAGTCATGTTACTGATGTGGAAGGTTTGTTTGGCGTGTTTATGTCGGTTCCACTTTCTTAAGGTGACTTAGGAGGTTGAATCATATCATAGTAACTTCTCATCACATGTTTACCCTGGTTGGAAGGTTACTTGGGTAGATGGGGGAGGAGGGTGCTACAGAGTGGTATCAGAGCATGGTTCACCCCTTAGACTAGATGGGTAGTGTCTGTTGGTCATGCACCCATGTTGGTTGCATGTGTGTTAATCATCCTTGTGGTCTATATGTTTGTTGCATATGCATGGTGTCGGTCATGGTTGTTGTCGTGTCACCATGTGAAAGAGGATGTTGATGTTGTGAAGTGTGTCGTCATGAGTGTATGATCGGTTACATGTTGTTTATTCTTGTGTATTGTTAGTGTACATTGGTATGTGTAGTTGATATGGTCATGCATTGATGACTAGACTCTAGCTAGAATGATGTTTATGTGTTGATGCACATATTTTTTATATGTCTATATGTTGTTTTGATTAGGTTATACATGTATTATGCTGATTGGTTGATATTACAGATGAGATATCTTCCTCAAATTATGCTAAGGTACATTGGTTTATTGTGATTTGGTTTAGCTAACATAGTATGCCTTGCAAGAAAGAGATAAAAAATGACTAGCAAGATCATAGACTAAAAAGACTTTCCCTATGAATCGAATGAATAGTGTGGTGTTGGGCACTCTTCTGATTTAGTAGATACATTGAGAAGTTTGAAGGAAGAAATAAGGAGTTGTAAGGCGAAAAATGACAAAATCATGTTGGCACAAGAGAAACAAGCAAAGGTTAATGCAATACTCCTTCAGAGTTTGTTAGAATTACAGCGATAGGGGCCACTTCGTATCAACCATGGACAAGAGGACATAACTAATGGAGCATATGGCAGTAGGTCTCATGATGAGTAAGGGTTAGATAGAGATGACACAATTAGAGATGGAAGATTGTTGGATACTCCAAATAGGAGAGGTGATGGATACAAGTATTACTCTAGTTCTGGTTTTGACATGCATGATGATCATCATCGTTATCATCTTTATAGGAGGAGTGATAGGGGACACTTTCTAGATAAGTTTAAGAAAGCAAAGCCACCTAATTTTGATGGAGACTTGAAGAAAATAGAAGATGCAGAGGGTTGGATACTTTGGATGAACAAGTTCTTTGAGTTGCATGAAAACACAGAAAACATGCAGGCCATCATTTCTATCTTTAGCCTGAAAGGTAAAATGAACATTTGGTGAGAGGATTTGAAGCAGGTCAGATACATCAGAATGGAGGACTTGAGATGGCATGAGTTCAAGAGTCTTCTTAGGAAGAATTACTTGTTAGAAAGGTATTACGATAGTAAGGCCAACGAATTCTATCAGCTAAAGATGGGATCAATGACAAATGAAGAGTACACGACCAAGTTCCTAGAGATATTGAGGTATGTACCGTATCTTAAAGATGGGAAGGCTAAAGTTCATCGATTTATTAGTGGTTTTCTATTAGCATTTAAAGATCAAATTGAGTATGATGAGCCTCAGTCACTAGAGGAAGTTATTGGGAAATTGAAGCATTGTAATGAACAGTCAAAGCATAAGAATGAATCTCAACAAGGATGGAAAGGGAAGGATAAGGATAAAGATAAGGGTAAATGGAAGCCAAAAAGAACAAAGCCTCACAATGTAGAAGAGAGAAAATGTGGCACCACAAAATAAGTTCAATGTAGCTAGACAGGGACATGGGTCACAACTGCAACATAGAGGTGATGGTACTAAATGGTTAGAGTGATCGACATGCAGTAAGGAACACCTTAAGAAATATTTCCCACTGAATCAGGGTGATAGGCCTCATATATATCATGCATAGGAGGTGAAAACTATTGGGGATGTTGGTCAGATAATTCCTCGTATATATGCAGCATTGGAGAACATACAAGAACACCATCAAGCATCTATCATTGAGATTTATGGTAAGATTTGTGAGCAAGTTGTTTCTTATTTGATTGACCCTGGATCTAATTATAGCTATGTTAGTCCTAACTTGGTGGATAACTGTGGTTTGAATAAAGAAGTGCATGCAGAACCTTGGTTAGTACAGTTGGTTATAGGTACAAAGAAGCGAGCTCATCACTGG
Source organism: Pinus taeda (assembly GCA_000404065.3). Lineage (NCBI taxonomy): Eukaryota > Viridiplantae > Streptophyta > Pinopsida > Pinales > Pinaceae > Pinus > Pinus taeda. The sequence continues at coordinate 11,410 of APFE030539667.1, read as the reverse complement.
ATAAGAGCTTGTGCATTTGATTTGAACGGTATGCCTACAGCAACACATTTGAATGTATTATTGTTGGGATCATATAATATGCCATTGGGTATGAACTGGTTATACCTTCACACGACCAAGGTGGATTGTTATGAAAAATCCATTAAGTTCTCCGATGAAAATGGGGAACCAAGAGTCTTACAACGAAAGAAGAAAGCCACATCAGTTAGGATGGTGACACCTATGTAGGCCAAACATAGTCGCAAGAAAGGGTGTGTTTTAATTGTTGTACATATAACTTGCGAGAAAGGTAAGGAAGTTGAGGATGCAGATATTTTGAACAAGTACCCAGTTCTACAACAGTTTCAGGATGTGTTTCCCATGGAGATTTCAGAGTTTCCACCTCATAGGGAAGTAGACTTTTCTATTGAGTTAGTGCCAGGGGTAGCTCCAACATAAAAGGCACCTTACAGGATGAGCACACCTGAGTTGTTAGAGTTAAAGTTGCAACTAAAAGAGATGCTTAACAAGGGATACATTAGGCCAAGTGTATCTCCTTGGGGCACAAAGGTATTTTTTTATGAAGAAGAAGGATGGTACTCTCAGATTATACATTGACTAGAGACACTTGAACAAAGTGACCATCAAGAACAAGTATTCATTACCGAGGATTGATGACTTGTTTGATTAGTTGAAAGTATTAGCAGTGTTCACGACAATCAACTTGAGATCAGGATACCATCAGGGACGTATCAAGGAAGAGGACATTTACAAGACAAATTTCTAGACTAGTTATGGGAATTATGAGTTTGTTGTAGTTCCATTTGGTTTGACTAATTACCCAGCTACCTTTATGTGTTTGATGAATAATGTGTTGTGTCCCTATTTAGAAAAGTTTGTTATTGTGTTCATTGATGACATATTGGTATATTCTAAAAATGAGGAAGAGCATGCGAAGCATTTGGCAGCAGTTGAGGTTGTTGAGAGAGCGTCAGTTGTATGCTAAGATCAACAAGTGCAGTTTCTTTCAGACTGAGGTACATTAATTGGGACATGTTTTCTCCAAGGAGGACATAGCAGTGGATTGAGAGAAGATAAGAGATGTCATGGAGTGGGAAGCTACTAGGAATGTGGATGAGGTGAGATCTATCATGGGATTGGCAGTTTATTATAGGAGTTTCATCAGGAACTTCTCACAGATTTCTTACCCTATTACATTGTTGTAGAGGAAAGGTAAGAAGTTTGAATGTACAAAGGAGTGTGAGGCTAGTTTTGAGCAGCTCAAGCAGTTATTAACACATGCACCAGTGTTAAAGATCGCAAATCTGAATAAAGAATTTGTATTATGTACATGTGCTTGCAAGAGAGGACTTGGTGGAGTCCTTATGAAGGAAGGAAAAGTAGTGTGCTATGAGTCATAAAAACTGAATGAGCATGAGCAAAACTATACGATGCATGATATTGAGCTAGCAGCGATCATACATGCATTGAAGATGTGGATGCACTATCTTCTTGGCAGGAGTTTTGTAGTGATGAGTGATCATAGTGGATTGAGGTATCTATTTGACCAACCAAATATGAACACTAGGAAAGCTAGATGGTTGGCCACGATCAATGAGTTTTATTTTGAGATCAAATACATCAAAATAAAGGAGATCAGGGTTGCAGATGCTCTTAGCAAGTGGATAGCAACTATGAGTTCATATAGGACAAACTTACAGGATAAGATCTTGCAGGTAGGCCAGCAGGATGTCATGTATATGGAGATTGTGCACTGGTTGCAGCAGAGTAAAAGTACATGTAGTGTTGCAGGTACATGTACATATAGTGGTATAGGTACAGGTACAGGTACAATGTGGACTATTGTCTTACAGCAGATGGATTGGTCAGGTTTAGAGACAGGATATATTTGCCAGACAATAGTGAGATCAAGAAGGTGATGTTGAGGGAGTTTCATGAGAAACCATATTCAGGTCACCCAGGCTATCAAAAGACACTGACAATATTGAAGAAGTTTATTATTGGTGAAATGTGAAGAAGGATGTAACAAATTTTGTGGCTAGGTGTTTTGATTGTCAGTAGGTGAAGGAAGAGTGTAAGCACCTAGGTGGACTACTATAGTCGATTGCGATTCTAGAATGGAAATGGTAGGTCATTTCCATGGAACTTATCATAGGATATCCGAGGATAGTGAGGAAACATGATTCCATCATGGTTTTTGTGGAAAGGTTGACAAATTTTGCGTACTTCATTACAGTGAATTCTACATTCTCAACTAGCAATGTAGCATAGGTGTTCATTAGAAATGTGGTCAGATTGCATGGTGTTCCATGGAATATTGTAGCATAGGTGTTCATTAGAAATGTGGTCAGATTGCATGGTGTTCCATGGAATATTGTGTCACACAGGGATGAAAATTTCACTTCCAAGTTTTGGAAGGAGTTATTTGCAGGTTTGAGCATAGTGTTGGCCTTCATTACAACTAATCATCCGCAAATAGATGGAGAGACTGAGAGGGTGAATAGAATATTGGAAGATGTCATGTAAACAACAAAAAAGTTTTATTCAATATTATTTTTTGAGATTATCTACAAGAGCTTAGTCATAACATGATATAAGTCAATCATATTGGAACTTAATATAGGACAAAAAACAATATATGATAACATTTATATAATTTTCTATAATGTTATCAACTTTCCTATATTTACATAGCTATCCAAGTGTTTAAATAAATTCCTTATGATTGAATAATTTTTATTCAATTTTAAAACTTTGTGGAGATGTAAAAGTTACAAACAAGTTTTATTCAATTTTATTTCGTTTGAGGTTATCTACAAGAGCTTAGTCATAACATGATATGTGTGTGTGTTATATTAGTTGCACTTTAAACAATCCAATATGATGCATGGAAAATGAGAATAATAAGAATGTAGTTAATTACAAATAGTTTACAATTTCAAAAAGCAAACATTTCAATTAAGTGAACATTTTATTTGAGATGAAAATTCGGGTATTTTATTTGTGGTTGAATTACTGTAACATAGAAATAAATGCACATCATGAATAATTATTTTGTGCTTACACTGAAATCAATGCACATGATCAACAATTATTTTGTGCTTACACTGAAATCAATGCAAAATGTTAATCTAATTACCTTGAAGTTAATTTACACCATATATCTAGCTACATGAAATCAGAAATTAATATATTCACTTAAATCAATACATCTAATGCAAGAAATGAAATAGGATGAGAAACCAACATCTACATTGAAATTAATGCAACTAGTGCAAACAATAAAATATGATTAGAAATCAACATCTACACTAAAATAAATTCATCTAATGCAAGCAATCAAATAAGATTAGAAATCAACATCTACATTGATATCAATGCATCTAGTGCAATAAATCAAATAATATTATAAATCAACATCTACACTAAAATCAATGCATCTAGTGCAAGCAATTTCTTCCCATTCTCTCCCCCCTCTATATATATATATATATATATATCTCCTTCCATCTCTCCTTCTTTGTCTCTCTATCTCACCCTCCCACACACACACACACGCTCTCTCTCTCTTCATATAAGTGTATCTCTCCATCCCTACCTCCCTCTCTTTATCTCTATCTTCTTCCCTCTCTCCCCCTTCTATCTATATTTATATATCCCTCTATCTCTCCTTCTTCATCTCTCTATATCACCTTGGAAACATGCACATTGTTTCTCCATATCTATATGTCTCCCTCCCTTTCCCTTTCCCTCTCCCCCTCTACCTCTTCTCCTTATCTCCCTATGTCTCCCCTTCTATCTCTCTTCCATCCTATTCCCCTCTCTCCCTATCTCTCCATCTCCCATGTCACTCCCTCCCTCTCTCTCCACATTTCTCTCTCTATGCATTTATTCTTATCTCCCTCTCTCTCCCCCTCCAACTCCATCTCTCTCTCTTCCTGACTCTCAAGTCCTCTCTCTCTCTCTCCATCCTCCAACTATGTCACTATCTCCCTCCCTATCTCATTCTCTCTCCCCCTTCTCTCCACCTCTCCTTTGTATTTCTATCTCACCCCCAAATATATGCACTCTCTCCATCACTCCCTTTCTCTCTCTCTCCACCTTTCTCTCTCTATATGTCTTTTTTCTTTCCTCCCTATATTTTCCTCCAACTCCATCTCTCTCTCTCTCCCTCTCTTTCTCCTCCACTCTCTCCTCCTCTACCTCTCTCCATCTTTGTGTCTCCCTCTCTCCCTTACCCTTCTCTTCCTCTCTCTCTCCTCTCCTCTCTTTCATCACTCCTCCTCTTCTCTCTCCCTCACTTTATCACCATCTCTCCCTTTTCACTCCATCTATGTCTCCATCTCTATCACTCTACGTCTTTGTCCTTCCCTCCCATATATATTTGGAGCTAATATGCATCCTAATATATTAATATATGTTGAAATATATTTTTTTTTATAGTTATATTAAGTATTTATTAGTAATCCAAATTAACCAATTTAAATATACTACATTAATTTTTTATATTATTTTCAGATTTCATAATTTAATATAATAATAATAATATTTTTAATAATAATATTAGATTTAATGAGGTTGTACATGACATGATAACAAAATTTATATTAAAATTTTCGAATTTTAATGTGGTAAACTTTTGAGAAGGTAAATTTATGATTTATTCAAATTCAAGGTATATGATAAGGTATATTTTTAGCAAAAACAAACATAATTACACATTGCCACCATACTGGGTTGTAGAATGCACCTCTTGGCACAATAATATACAATTTTTCTAATTTTGTTCATAACCTAGATTGAGATGAATTTTCAATTTTAGTAAAATAATATCATATCAACTTGGCTAAATTATTAATGGATTAAATTTTAGATATTTATTGATTCTAAAATCTAAATTATGATATTATGAGATTCACATAAGGATTTGAAATTTTTTTACTAGAGGCTCGATCGAGCCCCTGATTTACCATGTAAATGGCTTGATCGAGGGTTTCGGAAACCCTCAATTGAGCTATATAAATTTAAAATTTAAGAACTCATTCAAGCATTTTAAGCACTCGATTGAGCTTTTGAGGTCCTAAAAACTCCAAATTTAGCACCCCTTCCGCAAATTTCTCTATAACAACATTCTATACCGTAGAGGACTTAGGGAAAAAATTGTTATTAGGTGGCGAAGTTGATCATGTTGGATTCATGAAGGAATCCTATATCCAATGGCATATGAGCTTGAAATTTTCAAATTCATATGGTATTTTTCATCTAATTTATTTTAAACATAATGTTTGAAATGTTTTTGGACAATTTTAAAGAGGTTGAATAAAAAATCAATAAAATAAAATATACACAATGAAAAAATTTCAAAAAATACGACTATCTTCGTTTACGAGTCCTCTTCAAAAGGGTACTCTTGTTTTTCATAGCATAAATTGTCTTTACTTTTCATAGATCGGATTTCATAGATTAAATTTCCTTTATCTTTCGTAGCTTAGAATTCAATTTCTTTCTAGTTTAAATTAGTTAGATTAGATTATTGCTTCTTTAGATTAGAAACTTATATTTTTCTTAGAATAGATTATTTTTTCTTTCATAAAGTTGAAGTAGATAATATTTACCACCTTTACTTTCACTTCACATGTGTGTGCTCTGTTTGGACTTCATCTCATGAGTATAATTTCATTTCACCTCTTAGAATAAGTTTTTCATCCTTTGGTCATTTATTTATTGCTTTCAATAGAGTAGAATTATTATTTAGCATTGAAATTAAAAAGCTAATCTCCTAGCACATATAGACTTGTGTACTTCATAAGTACACAAACTTGGATTGACATTTGAAAGTAAGTAATTTAACAACCAATTAAATTACCCGATCATTAGTTCCTTTAAAAGTATCAGAATGATTAACTCGTACTTTTCTTATGTTATAGTGTCATAGATTGTTATTATAGATATAATTGTCGTGAAGAGAGTATTTTGACATGAATAACCTTCTTTAATTATTTTAGGAGGTTGTTGGATGAGACCTAAATTATCTCCTATTAGAGTGTGGTTGAGATATTATATCAACTAGTTATGATTGTGATAAGGTAGCATGTCCATCTTTAGAGAAATACTAAATGTCCTCATATATGCATAATTACATTGATGAGCACAAGTAACATAGTTTTGTGTGGAATCTGTCCTTTCTCATTTTCTAATATAAGTTCTTGTTGGAGCTTCAACCGAATATAGGTTAATGCAATATGTTAAGGTCAATTACTGAGTAGCATGTTCATGGTTGATGCCCTTTTTGTTACCACCTGAAGGCTTTGCCTTACATTTCTAGAATTTTCATACTTAGTATGCAAAATGGCTATCATCTAGTTGCTTATAAGTTTCTTATTCTCATATTGTAGTTTAATGTTCCCATCCTACACATGGAAGTTCATGTTGACCAAATGTTGCACTAGTTGTTGAAGAGATCTAAGTCAAACTTGGTGTCGATATGTAATTTTTCTTGAGCTTGATTGATGCACTCTATTTAAGTAGCCTTCTATTTTTCTTACATTTTAGATATTTTTATCTTTGTAGTTCATAGACTTCCTCCATTGTACTAAGGCTCTTTAGAAATTTGATTATACAAGTCCATGATTTAATCATTAGATGGACTAGGTAGGTGAAAATTTATATTAGATTTAGTATATGGTTTGTGTTGTCTTAAAAGGATATGTAGACTCTAGTTTTCTTGTCCTTCCCTTGGTTGTGGTTTAGTTTACTACTATTGAGTTTATTTCTCCATTTGTTATTTTGTGACTTGTTCCTTTTTTTTCTAGTGTTGATATTTTTGCTCCTCTATTTAATGCTAGTTTAGTCAGTTAATCATTACTTCATCATTTTGTTGGGCATTGAGTGGACCATTTAACTATTTTTGTTTCTCTTTATTTACTTGATCTAGTTGTTGTTGTTCTTTTTTTCCATGTTATGACTAATGTTGTTCATTTGCTAGAGACAAATGTTCTTATTTATAATTTCTTTGGTAAGAGTGTTGTTGGTCAATCTCACTTGTTAAACTACTTTTGATCTTCTCTTACACTAGACTTGTCACTTCTAGCATCCAACTTGGTATATTCACTTTACACAGTCAACTAAGTCTACCTACTTCTTTCATACGGTAAACTCATCTTTAATGAAGGGGCCAAATTTTGTTTATTATATGGTGAAGTAGAATGCTTTGTATGGTCACTTAGGTTTTGGTGTTGTGAAATATTTGGAATGAGATTTATTATGTTACTTGAGTTGGATATTTTGGTGGGGACATCAATTCGATCTGTGTTATTTTATGTATTAGTCCACCTGTAATGTGCAATAGTATATCTAGCCAAAATCTTCCTTCATGATATTGACTAATGGTAAATGTAATAGCTTCTTCCTTCCATCCTTGGAAGTTAGCTAGCCATGGAATTCTCATTTAACTTTGAATATCATATTTTTTTAGAACAAGGGTTTCCTTCTTCCATCTACTTACAACCAATTCCCAACTCATAAAGTCTTCCCATTTCTTTTCACATAAAATTTCATCCATCTTAGATTTTCAAATGTTTTTTATGTAGTTTTCCAACTTGATTACACTTGTTTTATCAACTTTGGTCCTAGTCTCAGGCTCGATAATGTTTTCACTAGCGTGCATTTTTCCTCTCTTCCTAAACATTATTGGATTGGTCATTAAGTCATTGGGTTTCTCAAAGTTAGGATGATCTTTGATTGTGATTTTCCACTTATAATGGCTCCAATAGCTTGTTGATCTCTTGGAGGATGCATAATTTGTGTCTTGTGCATGTAATGGATCTCTATTTATAGAAATTTCTTGGTGGGGTGAGAAATAATCATGTGAAAAAGTGTCTTATTGACATCATTAGACATTTATTGCATCCATTAAATTCACTTCATGAAAGTCATGTGTGGGATTTATAGGAACTTGTTTGTTGACTACCTTTAGTATTTGGTTAGCCAAGTCAACTGATTTAATGTGGTCAATTTAATCCATGCAATTGATTTCTCTTTTCAGTTAAATTCCTTGAGTGTGGTCAATTCATTTTAGCTAGTCAAATATGTTGACATGATCAATTTCCTTTCTCTGGTCACTTCTACTTGTTTGAATGATTGGCTTTTCTTAGTTAATTGTCTTTCCTTGGTTAGTTTTGTTGATTTGTTTGATTATTCTAGAAGTAATGGACAAACGTTTTGAGTTCCTTGTTCTATCAATGACATATGGAAAATATAGGGTGACATTAATCCATTCAGTGTCAAAACATGAGGTTTAGCAAGTCCCAAATCTAACAGGAAAATTTATTGGCTTGTTTTGGCATAATCTTATGTGGAATTCAAAAACTCAAACAACTTTTACTTTATGTATGTGCTTTGGGATCTAATCAGTGTTTTATTCTGATGGTTGATTCTCTTGGTCGATTTGATTTTGTTGGTGCATTAAATTTCCTTATGGTGGTTAGTCTACTTGACATGGTTAATTCTCCTATTGTAGTCAATCCTAGTTTCTTGATCGATTATATAGTTGTTGTCAAATTCCTTTACTTGTTAATTTTTTCACCCTATTATTAGTGTGTGTGTGTGTGTGTGTGTGTGTGTGTGTGTGCCTATATATATCTATATATATACATACATATAAAATCAGTTCACATTTTCGTAAGTTCTATAATTCATGGGAGAGAGCACACTTGGTCTTAGATATTCCCCCTTTGGTGAGAATATTTTCCTACTAGATAAGTGCACAGTTATCCTTGAGTTATGCATTATTTTCACTTTAGTTACTCAAGTGGAGTGTAATTCTACATGCAACACTAGCTTGCCACTCCACTCATTCAAGGTTGTACATGCATTTGCAGTTGCAATGCGTGCATGAGTTCCTCACTTCTACATGGCTATTTAATTGAGACTTGTTATGCATGTATGGTTTTTTCACTTGCGCATGGATAGTTAAATAAGAACTAAATCCATTGCATAGTTGGTAAACTAAGACTATGGGGTCACTTACTAGTGACTATATATGTGCATGTGCTAGAATCTGAACCTAGTGCACATTATCTCTCTCATGTAGATTATTATTTATATGTAATTCATTAATTCTTTGAAGTAATTCAAATTATCTCTTTCTCTCTTCATTCTTTTGGACTAAAGACCACAAATTGTTGTCCCTTCTTTGCGACTAGATTTTTGTATGTAGGTCATCCCATAATATTACATGGTGTCAAAACATAAGAGGTGCTTGTAAGGAGAAGCAGCTATTTTTATTTCTACATGAAAAACTATTTAACTACACATAAAGAATGGATCATTCGTCATCAGTAATCCTCACACCATTCAATTACTTTGAATGGAAGCAGCAAGTTCTCCTTCTACTTAGAAGCAAAGGACTCTATAGGATTGGAATGGGAATTCAACTACAACCTAATTTTGCATTTGAGAAAGAAAAGTATCCTGATGATGAGCCACGGTGGATGGCTTGAAACGTCGATTCAAACAATTATGGATGCGAGAACTCTGGAAAAAAACTATACACAAAGAAAAGTATGTTAATGCGATGGAATAAATGTTTAAGTTGTTATCATTGTTAATATCTATAGATATACTCTTCCACACAGAATCTACTTCCACACTTAACAAATATTATACGAAATTGAAGGGAATATTTGGGAAATATGATGAACTATGAGTACACCAACTAGAGAATGAGCTTATCTCATTGATCCGAAGCAATTATGAAAAACGACAATACTTCTTCACGAAGTTCAAATATTTATTTTCACAAATCAAGGCATGTAGAATAGATAAGATAAAGGAGCATATAATTCTCTTTATTCTATTGAAGTTGGGTACTTAGTACTTGGTTCTCATTTCTTTCTTTCATACATCTAGGCTAACAATGGGAGAAGTGTAACAATGCCTCCACTCACATCTACCCACTTTCACTGTCTTACCCAGGGTAAACATGATATCAAGGGCTATTACAGTATGACTCAACATCCTATATGACCTTAAGGAAATGGAGTTGACAAAATAAGACCTTACTGACTTCCCTCAAATGCCAAAGGACCTCCAGGAGTAACCCAACCCCTCCAGGTGTCCAACCCCAGAGACAACTCACTTTTTCCCTGACCTAGAGTCCCATTCACTCCCTTTCCAAGGCCTCCATGCGACTATGAGTTCCCAGTCACTCCCATAGGCCTACATTAGTGAAACTGAGGCCTTTCTCTGCCAGTGTTATGCCAACAACTGCAAGAATTAAGGATATTTTCTAGGTTTTGGGCTTATACTCTACCTAGAAAGCTATGAAACTTCCAAAACTCATAAAATACATGAAGACAATGCTTGTAAACAAAAATATGGAACTAGGACTTGACCTGACCATCCCCAACTGGGACTGACATTCTATTAAACACTTGGTAGATATGCAACATACAGGGCATGAATTCAAGCTTGAAAATAAGGGACTGAAAACTTATTTGAGGTTTAACAAGAAGGGTCACCACCTGTTGCGGGAAATTCTCCCCTAAGGTTCTTGGGTGAAACCTTAGCAGACGGAAAATTATCTAAGCTAAGAAACACACGCACAACCAACCGTTTATGCTATAAATAACTACTTCTAGGGTGAGAGGAGCATACCCGTGGTCCTACGTTTGGGTAGTTACTCAAGGGTGCAAACCCTTCTTCACATCCCTTCCGCTCCTTGGTCCTGTAAAAACCACAATTCCACAAACTACAACAGTATATGGACAAGATTTTACATAAAAAATGATCTTTATGTTATATGAAAAGATGAGTTAGTTACAAACTTATAAACATCTATTCAAGTATGAACTTCACATATAAATATCATTAACACAAAGAAAGAAGCGTTTCGGGAACAAGACGTGTTTCTTTATTAGATAAATAAAAATATGGAAAAAGAGCAATATCACCTGAATCTGCTTCTGCAGGCTCCAAGCTCAACCTCCTTCTGGATCCGTCCCGCCGCCTCAAGCCACTAGTAGTTCACCTTCCATTACTCACTCCAAGATGTCAAGGGTAAAGAATGAACATCCAAACACAAGGAAACAAGGGTTTCCTGTACAAGATGGGGGAAGTGCAGAAGGCACAAGGGTCTTCAGACCTGATCAGGGGGAAAAAACTCAGTATAATAACCTTGCTCTATGATCTCTCCTTCTTTAGGCCTTCCCTTTGATGTCTTTTTATACCAATTCCAAAGTAGTTTTTTAGTTAGGAATTGGTTGGGGACAGTTGAGGCCACGGGCACTAACAGGTGATCAGCAGGTAAAACCCGCTATCTCCGCCCGAAAATAAGCAGTTTTATATTTTTTTAAGTGTTTTAATACATATACGCGGGTTGGGTATGTATGAACCCGCGTATACACGTGTT
>APFE030539662.1:0-11956 GCA_000404065.3 Pinus taeda | reverse complement strand
AAAAAAGAAAAAATAGCTTTGACTATTTTCCACATATACATATTTCTACATGTCTATATTTGAAAATATTAAGAATAATTTTATATTTAAAAATACAATTTAGAATGTTGAATTTATTTTTGTATTAAAATTTTCAAAAATATATAATATGAGTGCCAAATTCCAATTCCAATAAAAAAAAAGCTAAATCTATGCTGAATCTATTTTCATATTAGAATATAGATAAAAAATGAGGCATCAAAGTTTATCACCCACCCAAGGAACATTTACAATCCATCATTCAACAAACTAGGAAAGAGGTGAATGCTTGCAAGAATTTCTATGTTTTTTGCTTCATAATTTTGGGCTACGTGTATCAATGATTGATATCTCGGTAACCATAAGACCAAAGTTCACTACAGAGGATTCGACCGATATATTAATTGAGGATGAATCTTGATGACGAAGTGTTCAAACATTTTAATGTCTGAATAAATGTATAATGAAACATGAAAAGTATATATATGTGAAAAGTATCAATAAGTACATCCCATAGTTGCAAAAAAATAATTATAAACCAATGTTTATCATTTCAAATGTGCAAACAAAATTATCCAAAATCAATATCCATAGCTGTAGAAGATTTTTATAGACAACAAACGATATCCATAGCTCTAGAAAAAATTTATAAACAACATATCGTTAAACGATATCCATAGCTGTACAAAAAATTTATAAACAACAAGTTACATTGTGCAAGAAAATTGTCTATAAACGCTACCCATAGTTGTAAAATGTTTTTATAAACCATACTTTAAAGAAAGGATCAAAGAATAGTCGTGTCTTCAAATATGCAAACAAAATAAATGATATCCATAGTTGCAGAAAAAATTATAAACAAAGATCGAAGAAGAAGAGGCATGGAATATTAAGCTAATTTGAATCGACAGAAATGGCTACTTACCTGAAGCCTGATTGGAAGTAGCGTTATGAAGTGACAAGGGCATTGAGCGTGGATCAAACACATGATATTAGTATATTCAGTCTGACTCTCTCTCGACAAAGATGACAAAGATACAGATCGAACACACAATCTTCAGAGGCCTGGCTTCATATGTGTAAACAAAATAAACAATATCCATAACTGCAGAAAAATATTATAAACAAAGTTCGGAGAAGAAGAGTCATGGAATGTTAAGATAATTTGAATTGACAGAAATGGCTGCTTACCTCAAGCCTGATTGGAAGTAGATTTATGAAGTGACAGGGGTGTTGACCGTGGATCTAACACATGATCTTCATATATTCAATGTGACTCTATCTCAACAGAGATACAGATCGAACACACGATATTTTTTTAAGATGTTATAAAATTCTTAGGGTTTAGGATTTAGGGTTTATGGTTTGGGTTTCGGTGTTTAGATTTTAGGGTTTCGGTTTTATAACACTTTAGTAAATTATTTTAATAAACACATAAATAGAAGTTATAATATGATTTTTAAAATGTTATAAAATTATTAGGGTTTAACGTTTTGGGTTTAGGGTTTATAGTTAAGTGTTTTAGGTTTAGAGTTTAGGGTTTAGTGTCTAGGGTCTCTGGTTTACAGTTTATAGTTGAGGGTTTATAACACTTTAGTAAATTCTTTTTTTAAACACTTAAATAAAAATTACAAAATGATTTTAAAAATGTCATAAAATGTTGAGGGTTCAAGGTTTAACATTTACAGTTTGTGGTTTAGGGTTTAAGGTTTAGGTTTTAGGGTTTATGATTTACGGTATATGATTTGGGGTTTAGATGCTAAGGTTTAGGAGTTCTAAGACTTTATCAAATTCTTTTAAAAAACACTTAAATAAAAGTTTAAAAATACTTTTTTAAATGTTATAAAATGATTAGGGTTTAGGGTTTAGGGTTTGGGATTTAGGTTTTAGGGTTTGGGGTTTTGGATTTAAGTTTAGGGTTTAGTGTCTAGGGTCTACAAAATTTTGGTAAATGCTTTTAATAAACACATAAATTAAAGTTACAAAACAATTTGTAAGATTCTATAAAATGGTTAGGGTTTACGATTTAGGGTGTAGGGTTTTGGGTTTGGGATATAGGGTTGAGGGTTTAGGTTTTTGGGTTTAGGGTTTTCTCTTTATGGTTTACGGTTTAAACTGTTATAGAATTCTTGGGGTTTGTGGTTTAGGGTTTAGCGCTTGGGTTTTAGGGTTTAAATTTTGGGGTTTACGTTTTAGGGTATATGGTGTAAGGTTTTTAACGATTTAGTAAATTCTTTTAATAAAAACTTAATAAAAGTTACAAAATGCTTTTAAAAATGCTATAAAATACCTATAGTTTAGGGTTTAGTTTATATGGTTTAGGGTTTAGGTTTTTGGGTTTAGAGTTTAGGGTTTAGGGTTAATGAAACTTGATTAAGTGCTTTTAGTACACACATAAAACGGTTACAAACCACTTTATAAAGGGTTACTAATTTATTAGGGATTAGGGTTTAGGGTTTGGGGTTTAGGGTTTACAGTTTAGGTTTTATAACACCTTAGTAAATTCTTTTAATAAACACTTAAATAAAAGTTACAAATTTATTTTTTATAGGTCATAAAATGCATTGGTTTTAGGGTTTACGGTTTGGGGTTTGGGGTTTAGGGTTTAGTGTTTAGGGTTTAGGGTTTAGGGTTTAGGGTTTAGGGTTATAACCCTTTATTAAATGATTTTAATAAACACTTAAAAATGTTACAAAAATGTATTTTAAAATATTCTTAAATTCTTAGTGTTTATGGATAGGGTTTATGGTTTATGGTTTGGGATTTATAATAGTTTGGTAAATTCTTTTACTAAGAACACAAAAAAAGTTTTAAAAACACTTGTTAAATGTCATAAAATTCTTACGCTCTAGCATTTAGGATTTAAAATTCTATAAAATGCTCATGGTTTGGGGTTTAGGTTTTATAACTCTTTAGTAAATTGTTTTAATAAGCACTAAAAAAAGTAAGAAAATGTTTGTTAAAATGTTATAAAATACTTAGTGTTTAGAGTCTATGGTTTTGAGTTTAAAATGTTATAAAATGGTTATAGTTTAGGATTTAGGGTTTATAACATTTTAGTAAATTATTTTAATAAACACTTCGAAAAAAGTTACAAAAAGCTTGTTAAAATGTCATTTAATGCTTAGGGTTTAGGTTTAGGGTTTAAAATGTTATAAAATTCTTAAGGTTTAGGGCTTAGGGTTCACAAGAATTTTGTAAATTGTTTTTATAAACACTTAAAATAGTTACAAAACATTTTTTAAATGTTATAAAATTCTTAGTGTTTAGGGTTTAGGGTTTAGGGCTTAGTGTCTAGGTCTTGTAACACTTCATAAATTCTTTTAATAAACATTTAGAAAAAACTTACATAACACTTGCTAAAAAGTTGTAAAATTATTAGGGTTCAGGTTTGAGGGACACTTTACTAAATTCTTTTAATAAACACTTTAAAAAAAGTTACCAAACTCTTGTTAAAGTTTTATAAAATTCTTAGGGTGTAGGTTTTAGGATTTAGGGTTTATAACACTCGTAAATTCTGTTAGTAAACACTTAAAAAAAGTTGTAAAACACTTATTAAAATGTTATAAAATGTTTAGGGTTTAGGGCTTTAAAATGTTACAGAATTCTTGCTAAATTGTAATAAAATTCTTACGGTTTAGAGGTTATAACAATTTAGTAAGTTCTTTAAATAAACGCTTAAAAATGTTACAAACGATTGTTAAAATGCTATAAAATAATTAGTGTTTAGGGTTTGTGGTTTAAAATGTTATAAAGTTCTTTTGTTTTAGGGTTTAGGATTTTTCAGGTTTTAGGATTTTGGATTTGGGGTTTAAGGATAAGGGTTTAGGGACTAAGGGTTTAAGGTTTATAGAACTTTAGTAAATGGTTTTAGTAAAAACTTAAACAAAAGTTACAAAACGATTTTTGAAATGTAATAAAATCCTTAGTTTTTAGGGTTTCAATTTAGGGCTTAGGGTTTAGTGTTTAGGTTTTGGAGTTTACGATTTTGATTTTACAAAAAATTAGTAAATGATTTTAGGGTCTATGTTTTAGGTTTTAAAAATTATGATATAGGTTTTGGGGTTAGGGGTTTAGGGCTTAGGTTTTATAACAATTTGATAAATTGTTTTAATAAACACTTAAATAAAAGTTACATAACACTTTCTAAAATGCTATAAAATTCTTAGTGTTTAGGGTTTACGCTTTGGGGTTTACGGTTTGGGATTTAGGGTTTCAGGTTCAGGGTTTAGGTTTTAGGGTTTATGGTTTAGCATTTATGGTCTATGATTTATAACATTAAAGTTACAAAACACTTTTTAAAGTATTAAAATCGAAATTAGTGTTTAGGGTTTAGGCTTGAGGGTTTATGGTTTAGGGTTTAGGTTTTAGGGTTTAGAGTTTCCGGTCTAGGGTTTTGGGTTTCCTAAATGAATTACTTATCATTTAATAGTAGGATATTATGAACGTGAAGAGATATGTTCTAGATGAGACTATATCTTTCATTTCCAACTGTGGAGAAGAGACTAACTATTTAATATTTGAATTTAAGAAATGAATCTTAAATTAACTTGCATATCTCCACCTCCACTTACACCATCTAATCGTGCACCTCCACCACCTCCTCCTCCTCCTCCACATCCACCCCTCCTCCTCCTCGTGTCCTCCACCTCCACCTGTCCCATGGCCTTCTCCTCCTCCTCCTTGTCTTCTACCACCTCCTCCAACTCCACCTCCACCACCACCTCCACAACCACCACATCCTCCTCCTCCTCTTCCTCCACCACCACCACTTCCTCCTCCTCCTCCACCACCTCCTCTTCCCCCACCTCCACACCCTCTTGCTCCACCACCTCCACCTCTACCACCTCCACCACCTCCGCCTCTACCATCTCCATCACCTCTGCCTGTACCTCCTCCTCTTCTTCCACCTACTTCTCCACCTCCTGTGCCTCCACCTCCTACACCACCTCTACATCTACCTCCTCCTGGTACTACTCCTCCTCCACCTCCTCATCGACCGCCACCACCTCCACCACCTTCTTCGCCTCCTCCTCCACCTTCTCTCTACCTCCCCCTCCTCCTTGTCCTCCTCCTCCACCTCTTTATTCACAACCACCTACAACTCCACCTCCACCTCATCCACCCCCTACTCCTCCTCCTTGTTCTTCTCCTCCTCCACCTCCAGCTCCTCCACCGCCTCCAGCTCCTCCACCTCCTCCTCTTCCTCCTCCTCCTCTTCCTCCTCCTGCTCCTCATCCACCTAAACCTCCATGTAAACCTTCACCTCCTCCTCCACCTCAACCACCACCTCCACCCTTCCTCCACCTCCACTCTTCCTCCACCACCACTTCCACCTGCTTAGAGCCATGATCATTATGGAGTTTAAGATTCTATTGTAACAACACTAAGGAAGCTTTTGAGTGATACATGTTGAACTTTTTAAATAGGCTCCTCACATAATTTCCTTGAGACAAAAGAGTCTATCCAGAGTCCCTCTAGACTTCAAGACCCAAATAATACTGTAACTCTCCAAGGTTTGCCATATCAAAATCCTCTAACATCTAAATTTTGATTTCTTTAATGAGATCATATCCATTTTCTATAAGAATAATATCATCTACATATAAAGAAAGCAAAACATTTTGCCCCATTTTCATCAAACACAATATACATAGTAGGGTCATTCTTTCTCTGCTTATAACTATGGTGCAGGAAAAATGAATCAATTTTATCATACCATGACCTCGGTTCCTGTTATAAACAATATAATGTTTTTCTCAATCTACAGACTAAATGTTCCTCCATTGTTTCACAAACCCCTTAGGTTGGATTAAATACACTTCTTCTTTCAATTCACCATTTAAGAAAACATGTTTCACATCTACTTTGTGTATCATCCAATGATTTATAGTAGCTAAATCAATTATCATTCTAATTGTGTTTAATTTAGCTACATGGGTGAAGGTTTCCTCATAATCGATGCCTTCCTTCTGTGAATAACCCTTTGCCACCAACCTAGGTTTACATTTGTCTATAGTACCATTGTTTGCCTTCAAGTAGTTCAACTAAATCCTAATTTTTGTTCTTAAGTATTGACTCATATTCCTCTTCCATGGATATTCTCCACTCATCATATTGACTTTCTTATTTATAATTAGATTTTTCAACAACAGTTAACATACTAGTTATAAGACCATGATCCCTATACCTTGCTGGCAATTGAATTTCCCTACCTGATCTCCTTAGTGGTCGACTGCCCTCAAATCTGTTTTGATCATATCTTTGTCAATATTTGGAGAAAATAATATTAGATTATAAATTAATTTAGATAAATATATAATGAGATATTTTATATTAGTGTCTGTTAGTTTTATACGAATATTAAATGACTAACTATTTCAAATGTATTTCAAATTAACACATGAAACCTTATCTCCAAGAAGTGAATATTTTAACTCAAGTAAACTCTTGCGTGTTAGGTTGGATGCTTTCTCATGGAAATCACAATGTTGCAGACAAAATTATTAATGGAAATTTAAAAATAATATTTTCGGTAACTGCTTAATGAAACTTTGGAAACAATAAGTAACTTAAGATGACTCTATGAGGAGTTGGATAATCACTACACCAAACATTTCTCGCTATCAAGTTGGGTTGGAAAGAGATTGTTCATCCCAAAAAATAGTAGACTGTCATCATGGCTTACCTCACTCTAATTAAAAATAAACACATATATTTGAAATTACATCAATGATTCAAGTAGTAGTCCTGTGCAATTGATAAGAAGAGTTAACCTCCATAATTTGGGTTTATCACACAATCTTAGCCATGGCTGACTCTTATTATTAGACATTGTCTCTGAGATTTCAAGCGATAAGCATCTAGATCACTCCATAAATAACTTGAATTGTTCGATCCATGCCACCTTCAACCAACTACTAGAGTTGCAAGTCTTAAATATTTTCTCCAATTTCCTCAATGCTGCAATTCCATCATTCTTAAGAAATCTTCTGAATCTTTTATAGCTTAACTTAAGTGACAATTTTCTCACTCGAGCCATGTTGTTTGAGCTAGGAAAAGTACAATGCCTATAACATCTATGGCTAGTGTGTTGAAATTTCTTCAAAGATTTTTTTGGATGTTGTTGCATCATATAATGATTCTACTTCCTACAATCACTTCTATCATTTAATACATGCTAACAAATTATGTAGCCCAATATGTTTACTCCAAATTTAGAGAAGGATGTTATAGAAGTAACCCTTACAATTTTTATGATAGTAGGGATATCAATATATGTCTCCATTAGCTCCTCATCATAATAAGAATAACATTAGTTCTATCATCTCTTTCTTAGTTTATTCTCTTTCGAATGAAGTAATTTCTCTTTTGGGCTATAGTTCTAAGTTGATATGTTCCACTTCTCTAATCATCCTTTTATGCAAGACAAAAATACTTTCTGCAATTGAAAATCGAGACATACACTTAAAAATTGAATTCAAAAAACAATATAAGAAAAATCCTCAAAACATTTACTTTAGTGAATTTGGCAGATCTTTCTAGATACACTGAAGCAACAATTGGAACTTATCTATACTACCTTCCAGGACAATTCAGATTTCTACTCAGAAATAGGGAAAAAGTAATGATAATCAGAATGTGTACCTTGTGGAAGTCATCAATTTTTGTATTTTTGTAGAATCCAATCAAAATTGCAATACATATAATTAAATTTTGAAAAACATATCTATACTTTGTTAATTTTAGTGCATCGAGCAATAAAGTGGAAAATATCATATTGTTTTATAAAATCTGATATACACAAAATTAATGTTGTGAAATCGTAAGCATAATAGCTAAAATGGGCTTGACACACAAACATTAAGGCCTCAAGTTATCTAAAAAATATAGGCCATTATCATATCATATAATGGGATAATTATGAGTAATCATCAATATCATTACCATATATTGAATCCCATAAAATGCCTTTTCGGTCAATGTCAATGGTCAAAATCTCATGTGCATAATACAACATTTTTTATATTCCCTTTTCATGGAATTTAATTTGAAGGAACTACACTTGATTCACCTTTATCTTCACTATGTCAAGCCACTTTAAGTATATATAAGTTATAGTTAATATTCTAAGTATTAAAGTTGATGTGTACTATGACTTTTAGAGTTACAATGTCTTTATCGTGGCACCGTACTAGGGTGCATAGTTTCTAGAAATCATTGTGTTAAAGATCATAGTGCACTATAATTTACCTAATTTTAGAGTTACTATGTTAAGGATTATAAAGTAATAAATGTCATTTTTTTAATGGTAATAGTGGTAAGAGGCCCCAATGTGGAAGGCTTTGCAATTCTCTAAGAGTACTAGTGATCACCCTAAATTAGGGGTTATATGGGTTATGGGACATTTCAATTTTTTGGCATTGATAATGGCTTTTTTTTAAGGGACACATATTACATTAGATATTATAGTGGTCATAGTGTTGAAAGGGAAGAGAAATAATTAATATATAGTGCAATGAAGAGGAATATCTAATAATAAGTTTATTAGAATTAGTAATTTCAAAGATAGCCCTCCAAGATTTAGTATCTAGGGTTTTTTAAATGTCTAGGGTTTTGAAACTCTTAAAAATATTGAAAAAAAATTATCAATAAATTTGAGATAAATAATTTAGTTGTATAATGTAGCATTCAAATTTTTCTAATCTAAGATTATTTAAAAAAAAATATAAATTAATTATTTTTTATTATTAATTAAAAATACTACTAATCCATATGACTTTTTTGGTTTATTAAAGAATAATACTATTAATCCATACAAATTTTAATAGGGATTTTTGCTATTAAACAAACTATCTTTAAATTTTATTTTAACAATTTTACTATATCACAAAAAAATACTAATTCTATTTGCTTATTCATAATTATGTAAATTCATTCTCATTATTGGAGATGTCATTCAGATGTTGTGTAGATAATGTTTCAGAGAACGTCCATGGCTTGGGCCGCTATAGAGATTCAACTCTTAAATTTACCCATTAACTTTGTGCATTTTCTGCGCACTTTCATGAAAGCAATTCATGTATTTTTTTATTTTACCAATAGTTTTTTAACTTTTTTTTTTTCAGAATCATTTTAGACTTTTTAAATTTTATTTCTTTTAAATTTTATTTTTGAAACATTCCAAAATGCAATTAGAAATTCTTCCTTCTAAAATTTAGGTGTTAAGTTTTGTGTTTTCAAAAATCCTAAATAATAACTTCTTAATCAAGAAACAGAATTGGGGTTTTAGAGGCCGATATATATTATATTCAAGAAATGTAAAATTATTTTTCTTCTTTCCAAATATTCCTTTCACTTTTTGGTTTCTTTTAAATCAATGAATGTTAATTAATATTTGGCTAAATTTTACAGTTAGATGGCTATTTTTACTTTTTTGCACTTTCAAGAATGTGAAGCAATTGTAGAAAATAAAAAAAAAAATTCAAATTTAAATACCTGCAATTAGCCTTAAAAAGCTAATATAATTGGTGTGTTATAAAAAAAAATTCCATAAATAGTCTCCAACAAAAATATTATATCAACATCACATGCTAAAGCTTATAAATAATAAAGATTCATTTCAAACATTATGTTCCCACCAATCCCAACCATCATAGTCATATTCTTTATTTTTTAGCCTTTTTCCAAAGCCTACTCGTCTGGGTGCTTTAAAAAAATAATTAATTTGAAATATTAAACAATCATACCTGTACCTGTAATACGTGAAGATTGTCTCATTGGGAAGCTTGTCAAACTTGTCACTTACGAAAGACGAATCACATGGAAGAATTTAACCTCCACATGAATAGTTGTGACATGTCAAAGGATTTATATCACACGAGAAGCCTTACCAGTATTGTAACAAGTCAAAAAATTTATACAACACGTTATACCAATATCTTTTGTCCATTATATTGAACCTTCAAACGAATTTATGCTAAGTAGTGAGCGCGTGTAGTTTGTTATAAACTCTAACAAGAATGAGTGTATTCTTTTCTGACAATGCCCGGTTCGTTCGTGTTCGTTATAGGTCAAGTTTGTTATAATTTATGCCCAGTATTCATTGAACCTTCAAAGAGATTTATGCCCAGTAGTAGGCGCGTGTAGTTTGTTATAAACTCTGACAAAAAAGCGACATATTACAGTCTGCCAATGTACGGTACGGTTCGCGTTCGTTATATTATCTTTCGCGTTGGTTATATTATCTAACAAAAACAGCATATTGCACTCCAGTATGTATGGGCGCGTCTACAACAAATACACTCCAGTATTTATGGGCGCGTGTACAACATAAACGTCATCGTGGAGTTTGTTATATTAGAAAAAAAAAATCTATCACTCTGATAATGACACTCTGATAATGGCGTGATATATTATGGAAATTATGAAAATTGCGAGTGGATGGAAACCTTTAAAAGGCGTGGGAAGTAACGGAAAAAAAAAAGACATGGGAAGTGTATATATCCGGGCAACCCTTATCCCGATTGCAGGCTCTTGGCATCCGCTTAAGTGGCCCGATCAGGCCCACCTCTCGGCCTCCGTTTACATAGACTAATGTCAGAAATTGTTTGTGGTCGGAAACTTTCACCACCGGAAACCCTGCCCGTAACTTTCACGTGGTACGGGAACAAGAAGGTAGCAGGCACGACTCTATCCATTGTATATTCCAGAGTCAGTTAGATAGTTGATAGAAATCAAGGACATCTATGACAAATGGTCATCGAGAAATATAAAATATGGTCATCTCCCAACGTTTTATTTTCAAATTCAAAAGTTTTATGTGGACCACAATGTTGTTGCTTCCTACGGCTTTTAAAATAATTAAAATGCTATGAATCTAGCATAAGCATGATCCAACCTTTGCAATTCTATGAAGAGAGTTGGTGTAAAGAAAGTGTAGAGTTTCATTTTTTTCAGTTTAATTACTATCATTGACTTATACATATATTGGAATGGTTGATTTACTTAAGGGGAATTAGAATTTTAGTTTTATAATTTTATTTTTTATAATCTGTGTTTTTTTTAAATTACAAACAAGTCTTATTATTGCAAAGAGTAGGCAATTACTCTAGTATAAAATTGTCTTTAAATGTTGAGAATGGAACGTAATTCTTGAACGTGTTAGTAACTAAGCTGCTTCAAGGGTTTTGGAATAAGATCTCATCAAGAAAGGTTATTGTTCATTATCTTGGTTTTTATGGTTCCACCTTTTCTCATATTACTTTAACAATTTTACCAATATCTACAAACATTGCCTATAAAGTAATTGTATAGATTTTAATTTGTTTAACACTAAAGAAATAACCAACAAATGTGGTAACACCAAATTTTTTACCATTTCACTAAAACCAAAATTTTCATGGAAGAAATGACCAAAAAATGTGGAAACATCAATCTTCTTGACCATTTCACTGAACCAAATATTCCATAGAAGCAACTACCAACAAATGTGGAAAAATCATTTTTCTTGACCATTTCAAGAAGCTGCATTTAAATGTCTCAAAGTTGAGATAATTTTGGTTTGATTTGAGATAAGGTTGGTGTGGTTAGGTTGTGTTGTAGTTGGTACTCTTTTGAATAGTCACATTTAGTCTATCTACATATTTTCAATGTATTCAATTACATTTTACTTTGAAGTAGCTAGTGGATTTCAAAAGATCTCTTGTAAAAGCAATTTTAATTATAAAACACGAGTACCATGAAAATTATTAAAAAAACTTATCTTCAAATAAATAATAAAAAGAATAGTCTCTTATAAATATCTCTTTTAAAATTATTTGAGTAATGAAGAGATATGATTAGATAACTTTAAAAAAAATTTAAAGGTTAAACCAATATTTTTTTATACTTTTAAGCTTTTTATGATTTATGGCGAGAGTTTGATAGCCATTATTTA
>APFE030539659.1:0-11390 GCA_000404065.3 Pinus taeda | reverse complement strand
TAATGAAGACCAAAACGCCAAGTGTAACCACTCAAAACTTCAAAGTCATCTAGGAAAGACCATATAAAGTATCCACAGTCTGACCCATTCCCGCCACAATGAATAAACGTTTTATTGCTGAGAGATATTCATCATTTCACAAATTCCTGCCACAATGAATAAACGTTTTATGTTTCAGAAATGGTATACCTTATTGCTGCAAGCACATATTGAAGGACCTCTTGATGGAGATCCATCCTAAATTGGTCATTCAAAGCCTCAGAAAGGGGAATAGAAGAATTATTAGGCTCTGAAAATCCTGTCCAGACATGAAAGCTGATATTGTAAGTCCAAAATAGATAATTAGATGGTCAATGATAAAAAAATTTAGCACCAATCTGCGTATATTTTCTTGAACCTGCATAAATCTTAAGTGTACAGAGAGCTCTCATTGAGGACCTGAAAACCTAACTTGTGGTAGAGGAATAACATAAGAAGAGTGCCCACCATTTTCATGCACAATAATAGGAATATTATGGGAATGGTCCTCAATATATCCAAGCACTACCTGCATGCTAACTGGCATACCCAAAAATGATCTCTGCCACAAATTTCAGCATGAGGTAAATATTTTTTTGTCAGGATATAAACATACTTAGAACATACTGTTTAAAATTTATAAAAAGTTTAGCCGAATTTTTGCATTCTATTTGTCTCTCAGTTTAGAATTATGTTTCTAAACTAAGGCATAGTTTAAATCCAAAATTTCTATCGAACTGTAAAAATCTACATACTCATATTTATAAAAAGCTCCTACTAAAAAGAAAAAGAAAACATATGATTATAATAGGACATGTAATTCTTCAAAATCTTTTTACATCGACGCTGATGGGAATTCCATCTCATTCCACTGCATTCATCAAGTAGTACAGAACAACCATAAAATGTTCTTAATACCAATGTTCTTGGAATGTATCACTTCTGAATTTAAAATAACATAAAACTTCAATGGATCAAAACCATTTTCCTTTATGATTTGAAGACAGTAATGTTATTCTTCATAGATTTAAGGAGGCTAAGTTGAAAGGTTGTTAGAAGATGAGATTTATTGAGTTAAATCTATTTATGAGAATGACTCTCGTACCTGCAGTTCCAATGGACATATCTTGAGCATAGACTCTTGACATAAGTTCACCTTTTCTTGGAACATCAAAACAATACCTGGTAACATAGTGATTGACACCAATGAAGTCCAATGACCCTTGTAACTTTTGAGCCTATTCCTTTCCAAATGAAGGTAACCGAGAACCCACTATATTCCTCATGCTCCCTGGATAGTCTCCAGAAACAAATGGGTCTAAAAGCCTGGGTTTTGCAAAAAGAAATTAATTTAGGGTGTTTGTTTGCCCGCAACCAAACAAAAGTAAACCTATTTGCATCCACTTCAACAATATAGCTATTAATTATTTGAATCACTACAAAAACCACAACTGAAAAAGAGGAGAAATAACAATTGGTGAGACTGCTCTATGGTACTCAAGGTTCTGGAAACATAAGTTAACTTGAAAATTCATTGTTAAAGAAATCACTCACCAGCCCACCATAAAATCATTTTCTCTTTGAGTAGCAGCCACATCTGTGGATTTATTGGTAAGAGGTATCATCCAATGTACTAAAATTACTACGAAAACCCCAACTGACAAAGAGGAGAAATAACAATTGGCGAGACTACTCTATGGTATTCAAGGTTCTGGAAACATAAGTTAACTTGAAACTTCATTGTTAAAGAAATCACTCACCAGCCCACCATAAAATCATTTTCTCTTTGAGTAGCAACCACATTTGTGGATTTACTGGTAAGAGGTATCATCCAATGTAGTAAAATTACTAATCCAATCCAGGCCTTTTGCTTTTCCTGCATTCATCAAGAAATTTATAAAATCTCATAGAATGAATGGAGATGAACATAGATCAGAGAGGAAAAGAACCCGATAGGTTTTCCTGTACAGCTCCACAGCAGCTATATGTGATAGCAAAACATGGTGACCAACAATATATGGCTCAACAGTTGAGTTTCTAGCAGTACAATTTCCAAATGGGGGGAACATCTTTGAGGTGGGAAAACACCATCATCATATCCTGCAGTGCCAAAAACATTGGGCTCATTGAAAGTGGACCAATATTTCACTCAATCACCAAACTTTCTAAAACACACATCTGCATAACCTTTAAAATCCTCCCTGCATAAGATCGAAGTAGATTAGAGAACTCTGCTTCTCTAACCATAAGATTATTAATGCACCAATAAATTGATGCTTTGACTTGTGTGTCAACCCACATGGGAAGAAAAACATGAACAGGAGATGAAATAAGATGTTTACACAATCTGTGGATTTAAGAAACCTCCATAGGAATCTTACAGAGCTTGGGGTAGATCAAAGTGGTACAATGTCACATGTGGTTGAATACCTGAGACATGCATTGTGAAACGATTAACAGTTTTGAGGATGATAGTCACAGGAATAAAAAAAAAGTAGAGAGACAAGTTTCTCAAATAATACACCATGGGACAAAGCCATTTATGAGGTTATTATAGTACTCACACCTTTTGGGTCGATGGTCCTTCCCCATCTGCATCAATATTATGTGAAATAGTTATTTCCTACCATTGTCCATTGAGTGTTTACAAATCTTAGGATTAAACATGGGTCAGAGCTTCAAACATAATATCCAGAATAAGCAAGGGAGATTGAAAATCTAAAGGCATCTACTCCCATCGCAGACATTAGATCAATATCCTCCTTCAAAACCAACGTGAAATTTTGCATCAGGTTGATACCCAAATCATCTAAGAGTTTAACTATTGATAAATTAGTATGAAAACAACAATAATGGGGTTGGACATGCACATAAAGCTTGAGGATGGCTTACAAGTAGCCACTGCATATAGGTTGTCCTAGTGACATTTATTGTTCTTATATTTGCAGATAATAATACCTTGTAACGATGGTATTGATCAAAAGCTACATCTCCCTTACCTCCATCCACATTAATCCCTAACAATACAGTTAAAACAAATAACAGCTCACTTCCATCCTTGGCCTTGAAAGTCCCAAAGTAAAGTAAGCAACTGGGTAGAATGCAAATGAAGGGATGAATGAAGATAAGTGATGAAACAAACCTTCCCTATGAGTGAAAGTGTCAAAGATGCTTAGATTCCGGCCATCTTCTGCTACAACTCCTTCATACTGTAGAAAACCAATTGTTATTTTGCAAAGAAACACGCCGGACAGTATTCCATATGGGCACAAACTGGAATTGACTAACAGAGACCAATTAACATTTCACATTTGTAGCTTTTCTAACTGTTTATGTTCTAGAAATAATGATAAAATGATAACCTTACAGAAAAAGAAGACATCACTTTGTAGGGTGTGTTATTTGTATTTACACAATTGATTTTTTTATTCAATCAGCTATGCTATTCTCTGTGCTTTTGCTGGGTTCCTTCATCGCCACCATCATTGGGAAATTCATTTCCCTCTTGAAGTATGAAACGAGTAGCAATTCCCAATTGATCTCACACTACCACCACAAAGAAGCTAGCAATCCTGATATACAAATCGAACCAGCCATCCTATCAAGCAATCCATGTAGTTCTCAATCTATAGCTCTGATAACCCAAAACTCAAATCTTTTATATCTAATATACACAGAAATTTTCACATTAATATGTCTAGGTCTCATTCTAAGATCTTTACAAATCTGATACGGAGGTAAACCAGATTTTTCATACCATGACAAACAATATTAGCAAGTCTTGGAGACTTTCTTATGTAATGTCTCCTCCTTATTTAATATTGTTGCTTTAGTATGGTTTGATACAAAAACTTAATTGTAGATATGGGTCTCCTGATCTCTTGCAAACATTCTGATCTGATGATTGTTATAGCTATGCATCCCATGAATACTATGGAGATTTTAACTACAAACCTTCTGATTGAATATAGGAATATTATCATACAAGTTTTTGCTCTTATGTAGAAATTGGAAGTATAAGCCTTCTCATCTTTAGGAAGGCTTTTGTATGAACAACTTGTATACTCCTCTATAAACAATAATATACCATAATGAAATGCTACAAGTTCTGATGAATAAAGGCCTGGAGCCATAGACAGTTTCTTTGCACCTGATACACTGATTGTATATACCTATTGCTATACACAAAATATAGTAAGTTGCTACTGCTCATTCCATGCACAAATTATGACAATTTTCATGTATACCATAGAAACTATTATACAGATCAGTTGTAGAAAGAACAATCTATTTTGAGTTAGTATCCAGAAAATTTTGACGTATACCAATCTTAATCCTGTTGAAAAGAATTCAAAATCTCTGTGATGAGCAGTTGCTTAGGTGGTCCAGTGCATGTTCTGAATGTAGGGAAGTCTGAAATTCTGTTGACTGTAATTTAATGCGCTTAGGAAGTTCTTCTTTTGGAAAGTTTGATTGCGCTACATTGAATTAAACAAGGCTGAAACATTATTGTTGACGTTGTAGCTGTAGTTGTTCAAATTGCTTCATATGTTCTCATAACAATGAGGTCAAATAGTCTTCACATAATCTCGGTAGCATTAGGACTGACATGGTTTGATCAATAGATAAATACCTCTAAAGGCATCCCTGCCAAGTTCAAGGGCACAGTCTGCTAAGCATTTTCTGCTGCTCTCTCGTCCTTGCACTGTTGTCAATGTTTCTGGAATAGAAAAAATAATTCAAAATTCATCCTCAAATTTTGACAAAACCATTATTAATCAAATGCACCTAAAAGACCATAATGAAATACCATTATTAATCAAATGCTCCTAAGAGACCATAACAAAATCCATGTAGCTGATGGTTGAATTTACTTTTGCACCATTTCGAACAGTGATATTGGCAGGCCCTGTTTCTCTCGATTGTTGTGCAATGAGGGATCTAAATTTGTTGCCACCTAACCATGGATGCAGAGAATCTAATCAAGATAAATGCTCAGGTTCTTCATTTTACTACCCAATACCCACTACTCACAAATCTACCACTGAATTTTCTAGAGTAAGGAATAATTGAAATTCTCGGCTTAAACAAAGGCAGATGCTGCATGGTTAACCTCTTTCTCAATGATTACTGGCGCTCCATATTCATAAGCCACCTGCTATTGGATAAAAAAGAAAAAAGAAAAAAACTGAACCTAAATTTACAGGAATGGAGGATGTATATCACTTCACATTGTTGCATGAAATTTTTAAAATCAAATCAATTCCCTATTTATTGAGCCAATCTTATTTGTAACCAACAATCAGAGGGATAGACACAAAGAATTTTCAGATAAATATACTTTGCGTTACTTGTGTCGCCTCATCATTCAATTGCTGGAACCCTGCACTCGCCGTACATTCCTTAAACCTGTTTAAACCCTCTTCCATATATATATATATACACGAAAGCTAATATGGATCTACGATTCTATACTATTTTAACTTGCAGAGTTGTAACCTGTAGAATTGAGATAAAAACGAACGTCAACAATTCATATAGAGCAACCAACCTCGAGCTGAGGGGTTTGCCATGGTAGAATTAGCACTACCAATTTTGTTGATCCTTTGTTAATATGGAATCAATAGAATTTTCATCAAAGTAGACTACTTGGATCCAAAACACCCAAAAGAATATAATAAACCCTGAACACATCAAATATAAATGAGGAGCACAATTCCTAAGAAGAATAATGATAAGCTGTACTATGACTCCTCATATACTAGGAGAATAACTCCTGATACCCAAAAGATTGCAATATCAAATGATCATAAACAATTGTGCATGTCAATGATCATAATAATATCATATATTTACACCAAATATATACTAATTCTCAGCCATTACTAGTGTAGTTCCAGTTCCAAGACTCCTTAAATTCATTGGAGGGCCATAACAATTACCTCCCTTCTAGGAATGCTTCATTCCGAAAGCATAAGATCCAAATTACTCAAAAAAGTATGACAAGGATTGAAAGACAAATATAGATGGAGAGTACAACGCCCAAGAATAATAATAATGATAACTTACAGAACAATTTCTAAGATATTAAGAGAATATAACCCCTAATAAGTTATAACCCAAAATATCATAATTTTATTAGATAGTATAGAACAGTAAATATGAATTGACTATAATGATCTTCTATATATACTAATTCTCAATATGGATTTGAAATTCCAATGAATTCAGATAAGTTTGTCATTTTTCAAGATAGGGAAAGTGTTACATAGCTACAACTTTCTTGGAATTAACCCATACACCATCATAAAGCTTGTATTGAAACTCAAGAGCCTCAAAAGTACATTTTGTGTGCTTCATGAATAACTTGCTTTCCCTCTACATTCACAAGGACCTAACAACATGCTTTGTGTGTGATTCCTATGCTTTAGTTATTGTCACTAAAATTTCCTAGAAAGAGTTTCGAAAGCTTATTCTAAAAAATCTAAAAATTGGATGGAAACCAATTACTGTAAGCTAATACCATTAAGTTATGTTACTAGTATCTATTAGATATAATTAATATACCTATATTAACTATATATTATTATAATATAATATCATCCAATTACTAATATAATATAATATAACATACAATATATTAGTATATACTAAAGTATTATAATATCTATAATATATACCCTATCATTAATATATCTCCGTATTATATCGTTATATAAAAAGTATACTATGTTATAAGTTATGTAGTAATAATAGGTATCCCTAATGGTATAGGTATATTAACCCTAGGAATAATTATTTTTTGCGGTAATTAGATACTTACTAGTAATAATAACTTTAATCTAATAAAAAATAAACCCAATAATATAAATATAACCAATAAAAACGAAAATGAAAAAGAAAGATGATCTTGGATTATTGAAAAAGGATCCAATAAATTAACTAGTTTGTTTGTTGCACTACGCCTTTAGGAAAAGAAAATCAACTTAGTTTGTATACACAAGTGGTGTTCACAGACGTAATTAATAAAATCTTAAAATTATAAAATTTTATTTGTTGAACCAAATTCCAGTCAAAGTCAAAGTAACGCTGGCATTCACACAAGAAAGAGAACCAATAAAATCTTAAAATTTTATTTGTTGAACCAAACTGGAGTCAAAGTCAAAGTAACGTTGGCATTCACGGAGGAAAGAGAACCGTGAATACATATAGCGCGAAATACCAACGGACATTTTGGACTTTTTATCTTAAACATGAGTATCGTCAAGTGGAATCCCGTTACACTCGCTCCACACCCCAAAAAATATCAAAAAGGTTCGGATCGGACTTGAATTAACTTTCGTGGGTTATTTTTTTCCTTGGTGGACAATGTGCCTAAAACTTCCAACCTTATTCTCATTCTTATATATAGAATATGCAAATCAACTATTCAAATCTATATATACAGAATTGCAGGAACAACGTTGGCATCTCCTGCAGAGTCTCCTTTGTTCAGCGACCACCAGAATTCTACTTCCAACGAAGGGATTCTTCGCGATGGGGCAAATTATGAGGCTCTTCTACATCATCCTACTTCTCCTCATACTCAATGCTTTTCCTGCCGAAGCACTCCAGGTTCCAAACACTGTGTGCTTCTTCGACTTCAACTATACGCAGGGTAGTACGTTAGACAGCAATCTGAACACAGTCTTTAATAGTCTTGTTCAACACACCTCCCAAACTGGTTTTAACACTTGTGTGGATGGCCAAATATATGGCCTCCTACAATGTTCCATGGACACAACAGCCGAACAGTGCCGCAACTGCTCCCATAGAGCAGTCACTACAATTCGGCACAAGTGTGGGAATACCGGCGGTGGTTTAATTTTGTTGGATGACTGCTTCTTACGTTATGAAAAATATGATTTCTTCGGACAAATGTCTACTGGTGGATGGTATAATTATAATCAAAGTAATATGTCCACCCCCGATGTTTTTAACGCGGCTGTTGAGAGCCTATTAACCAATTTGTCAGGTGAAGCAGCGTCTGGGTCTAAGTTATATGCTTCGGGAACAACTACAGACTCCCTGTCTCGAGGGATTTACGGTGTGGTGCAGTGCACGAGAGATATATCGAGTATCCAATGCAAAACATGTCTCTTAAGCGCAATCAATTTTATTTTATCAAGAATTCCTGGAAGCGCAGGAGCTACGGTTTTGAGCAAAAGCTGCAATGCCCATTATGAAATGTATCCTTTCTTTAACTCGATTTTGCCTCCATCTCCATCCACGGCAAAAGGGCCAGCTATTGCACCAACGAAGCGGCACACAGAGTCGCCAGTTGTTACACCGGGGGCTTATCCGCCAGGGAAGCAGAAGAACGGGTCAAATAGAAAGAGTTCAAGCAAAATAATCATAATTTTAGGTGTGCTGGGCGGCTTGCTTCTCGTATAGGTGTGCTCTACTTTCCTCCAATTAATGGTGCGTATGGCGTTGTCGTTGGGATGATTGTGTGAGATTAATGAGATGATCGCGAGATGACTCTTTTTGGAGGTCTGGTTGCTGTGTGGGCTTCATGGGGTGATCATGCACGGTTGTGTTGTGGTCGCATTAGTTGTTTGCTTACTCACTTTCTCCGTGTCGTAACTTAAAATGACTAAGTTAAAATTATTGAATTGTTTGCCTTTCTCTTTAATTTTCAATCCCCTCTTTATCTGGTAAGTCTCTTCAAAATATTTGTTTTATGCTGGGCTATGACAACTAATTTTACTAAATCCATTTTCATGAAAGAAAAAACCATTTCCTATTTTCTTTCCGCTTTGATTTTATTCCCAATCAAAATTTAAATCGAAGTTAATTTTGTGTTTTTTTTTAAAATATTTATTTAAATAAAAGTAAAATAGTTGAAATTTAATTGTAATTCAAGACCAAATAACTTGAAATCTTATATGGATTTAGAGTATTGTTTTGATATTATTTGGATTTAGAGTATTGTTTTGATATTATTTTTATGGTTTTAAGAGTTTTCTCAGAGACATTTAATATGAGTGAAAATTTGTCTCTTTTAGACCATCTAAAAGTATGGAGTAATTTATCTTAAATAATAATAATAAATCAATGTTCATTTATTAACAACTATACATAATTATTCTCACCGCAAAATACAATATTATACACAATATAATAAATTAAAAAATATTAATATATGATCCATCCAAATGATCCATAAATGTCAAAATTAACAACATTGCATAAAAAAAAAAACAACCACACCAGAATAGACCCATGCTTTTGAGTGGAGGCATGGGTGGCCAGTTGGCCTCGCCACTTGCCAACCCAAGGTCGCTGCATAGTACCTGCATGCCTAAACACCTGGGAGTTCTGCATCATTCTGCACCAAATCAGTGCATTCCTGTAAATGAGAGCTATCATTTAAAATGTCAAGCGAGCCTGAGTTTAGAACTCGATCACTGTCCACCCCCATATTTTCCAAGAGATCTGCCACTTTATTGCCTTCCCTTTTGACATGTTTGAATGTGATTGCTTTATTGGTTAAGAGCCATTGTTCTATGATCTCTAAACGAGCTGCTAATCTCCAGCTACAGGCTACTTTGTGAGCAGGTGTTCCTTGAGGAATTTGATTAGCCATGTTGATAAGGATCTATGAGTCTCCTTCAATTACAATAGGAAAGAATCCATGATGTTGAGCTAAGCAAAGTTATTCGTGTCCCATCTTATTGAGCCAAGGAAGAGAAGGAGTGGTTTGCCTCCGTGATCCCTGAAGATGCCTCCATAACCTGCCAGGCCTGCATTGCCTTTGGAGGCTTCGTCAAAATTTAATTGTATCATTCCTTAGGGAGGAGGCTGCCATTTTCTTGGTGCTTTGGGATTTTGAGAAGAGTTGTTGGAGTTTTTGTGTGTTTGGGTATTCCGAAGATGCCAATTCTCCCAGATGTTCTGCGCTTGACGAAGGGTAGGAAAGTCATCTTCATGCCAATTTTGAAGTGCCAAGGTTTCCTGAAGATTGTTGCAGAAATTACTCCAGATGTTATCTAGAGGTGTACATTGATTCTTAAAAATGCGTTTATTTCTTTCTTTCCATAATGTTCAGATGAGAAGGCCTGGAATATTTTTCCAAAGAGAGTTTAGCAACCTGCTCTTGTAAGGATCGATTGCCCAGTTACGGATGGTGTTTGCAATATCTCTTGTTACTCTGCATCCTTTTTGACATCTAAAGCTGGTTTTTTCGCATAGATTATTGGCTAAATAGCACGAGTCCATCAGATGCTATATGGTCTCTTCCTATTAGTTGCAATTGGGACATCTTGAAGGCATGTGGAGATTTTTTTTTCCTTAGATTGTCCCAAGTGAGTATCCTTTTTTGACATAGTAGCTAGAGAAACGTCGAAACCTTGGGCCGAATTTTGAGAGACCAGAATTTGTCCCAAGGAGAGTCTTTGGAACCCTGATTGCTAATCAAAAGGTTGTACACCTCCTTAGTGGTAAAAATCCCATGTGGTGTGTACCCCCGTCTCAAAATATCCTTCTTGTCTAAGAATCTAATTTTCCTATTCGTGAGTTTTGTATAAATCTCAATGTGGATTTGCTTTGTTCCTTGTCTGATAATTTGTGCCGCTTTTAGCCATTATCTATATCCCTGGTTGAGGGCTGGAATCCAGTGCTGATTGAATTTTTCTTTCTGTTGTGTGTCCCAATCATCTGTTTTTGGAGGTCTGAACAAATTGCTTAGCCTGGGCCTTTGTTTCCAAAAGTCATCCCAAAAACGAGCATTGCTGCCATCTCTGATTTCCCAGAAACTGTGTTGTTGAATCATGGCGCTATGCTGTCTGGTTGAATTCCATATTAAGGAGCCCTTTTTAGTGGACATAAGTCTAATTAAATCTTCTGGCGGTCTATTATTTGCATATTTGGCAGTCCAAAGTAGAGCCCACGGTGCGTGTGGAGCTGAGAGCCATTTCCACCATATCCTTGCTCCTATAACTACATTGCTGTGTTGAGGATCTTGGAGACCCGTACCACCATATTTTTTTGGAAGGCAAACTATCGTCCATTTGACCAATGCCCATTTATGATTTTGGCCTAAGAATCATCATAGAAAATTACGTTGTAAATATTTGATCCTCTTAAGCACCCATTTTGGTGCCACCAAAACAGAGAAAAGATATAAAGGCATCGATTGTAAAACGGCTTTAACCGGCACCAGCTGACTAGTCATATTGAGGGCTTTGTAGGTCCAAGGGGAAAGGCGGACTTCAAATTTTTTGAGGAGCAGTTGCCATGAGGCATGTTTTAGTGCAGAATCAGTCAAAGGGGTGCCTAGATACTTTGAGGGTAGAGAAGCTACAGAGAATACAAGAATGCAGGTTATAGAG
>APFE030539646.1:0-28876 GCA_000404065.3 Pinus taeda | reverse complement strand
CAAAGAAGAGAAATGAAGTGTTTGAAGGCCATCAGCAAAAGTCAGAATCGGGTCAAGAGAGCTTTTGACAAGAAGATTAAAGTATGTCACATTTCAAGATTAAATGACAAAGTTTCTTGAAGTGGGAAGCGCTAGAATTGAGGAAAAGGGCAACATGGCAAATTCGAGAATTTATGGAAGGGCCATATTTGATTTCAGCTTACCATGGGAGTAACACCTATATTCTGCAAGAGGTTGATGGATCACCATATGCTGGAGGACCTGTTAATGGCAGGTTCTTAAAGCATTACAATCAGTGAAAGTCTACCAAGTATTCCATAATCATTGTATATAACCATTCTATGAAAGTTTTCTGTTTTAAAAATAACTGACAAGCTGAACAGGAAGACTTTAGCCCAAGGTGAAGGCCCATAAAGTTTGAGAGGGATGCTTATCAGTCATGTGTGAAGTGCAATAAATGGATTGAGGCACTGGTGCTACGAGTTCTTAGTGTACTACAGGAGCACACTATCCCAAGTGGAGCCGCTGTTATCACTTAAAACCACAGTTCACACTATCCCAAGATGCCGCCGGTTGCTAGTCCTTGTACTTTGATGGAGCAGCAGAGCAAGTCCACAAAGATGAGGTAGCTGTCAAGGTAACTGCAACAAAAGAAATTAGACAACTTCCTAAAGCAGAAAAGGCAGAGGAAATCAAAAGAACAATATATACCAGAGGACAAGCCAAAGAAATGGGAGGCAGCTGATGAAGAAATGGCTAATTTAGAGAAAACCGTATCAGAAATTGCAGCCATGGAAAACGAACTTGCAAAACTAAAGGCTCAGTTAGGCAAGTTAGCTGCTAAATAAAATTGAAAATGTTTAAGGTCAGATATTGCTCCAAGTTTTTGTTTATTTTTCTTAAAGTTCATTGGTTTTTGAGGCATATATAAAAGGAAGACAAATTAGGAATTTTGGAGTCAAGAGCGAAGCTATAACAGTCACAAAGTAATTGGAAAAACTCATTGAAGACTGTAATTTTGGAAAGAACAGTAGTTTCGTAGCGCGCTACGAAACTGCTGTAGGTGACTGTTTTTAAAGAAAAAATGAAATTGATGCTGAGGTCAGCAAATTTTGTAAGAGAATACTTCGAGGATAGGAAGGAGATCATAAAAGGCTGCCAAAACATTCAAAGAATGACAGATGTAAATTTTGTAGCAAAAAGGTGAAACATTTTGGTTTTTGCTAAAGTTTTCATAAAGTTACTTTATGACCGAAATATTAGGGTTCTGGTAGGGTTACCAGAGTTTTGGGTTGAACACCTGTCCATGTTCATAAAGCATCCATATTATTAGCCATATGGTGTTATGCATGGTCATTAATGATATTAAACAGCTTCAAGCACATTCTTTTGAAAATAAACATGGATAAAAGGCAGGGACCGTGAAAACAGAGTATATATCTTCACCAAATGTTGAGTCAGCAGCACAGTTGGAATCCAAGGTAGCTCGTTCAGTGAATGCCTCTCAAATACATTTCAGCCACTACAGGAATAGCACAGGTGTCAAAGATCAAGAGAGAATCATGCACACAAGGAGATAGAATTAGAGTTCGAATAGGAATAGGACTCTATGTATTGAAAGCACAATACCTTTGTATTTAATAAGTTAGTTTAAATATAGATAAGGTAATTAATGATAGGTTTTCGAGCTCCCCTCATGCTGGAGGAGGAGACTCAAGGTAGTTTAGCTTTGTTTTCCTATATATAGGAAAAACTCTGATGTAAAACGGGTTGGAGATTTTTATCAAAAGACAGAGTTTTCATATTGGCTTATGTAAAGTGTTTTGACAGTAATAGAAAGTACACTGTTTCTTCCCAAGATTCATCTTGTGTTTCAAATGTTCAGAATATATGTGGTTTGGTTTTATTCATCTTGTTTACAGTTCACTAAACATGCAATCACTCTGAATTCATCACTGATGCTCAGACTTCCTGTGTATGTTTCGTTGAGTTGAGGTTCTTCTTGGTAGATGTTTTGAACAGTGAGACATTATATGCCTTGGTTTCCATGATTCAGTAGCTGCTTGTTTACTATAGGAATGTATGACTCCATGAGCCCAATGGGAGAAGCCTAATCTTGTTTGTTCCAACCAGCTTAAAGTTTATCTATTTTTTAAAGAGTTAGCCATCTTTTCTTGCCTTAAATGCATATCAAAAATCTATGAGAGAGCCCTCTCTGACTAAGGAGGCTAAACCTTAGTCTAAAGCCTGGTTTGAAACAGTTGTATGAGATCTTACTAAGTAGCAGCCCTTAGTACTGATTTTATGATAACAGCAGGAAAGTCGGCAACGAGCGAAACTTGTTTGCGAGGGGCGGTTGGTGATAAGAAGAATAGGATGGGGGAGGTCCCGTAATTAACAAGATGGAACCACTTAAGGAGGAGTGGTTATTCAAAAATAACTTTTTCGGACCCCCCCTTTGTTATTTATCGGGAGTGCATGCGATCTCGTAATTAAGCATTGACCGTCAATCGGCATGGGTATAATATGAACCGCTGAAAAGTGTTTGTCGCTTAAATCTTTAGCGGAAATCATATTATTTACAAAAATAATAATATAAAACAAATTTTAGTGCGTGTTCAAAATTTTAAAATAAATTTTTTAAAGTGGCCTTTGTATGAGCTTGCTTTATTACATAGTGCAAAAATTAAACTTAACTATTTTTTTTTTAAACTTATGCATTTTAGAAAGATCAAATGCATAGGTAAAATTAAGTTACAACAATGATCATGGCGAGCATGATTAAAAATAAAATCATGCTGCATAAGAAATGGCAACATGAGTACTAGCGCTTGGGAGGCAGTGACAAGTATTTGGGATGCTATCATCTAGAGATAACTTGATCCTTTGGAAGCTTTTCTCACATCCACTCGCCTTAAGGAAGTGGAACGAGCATAGGATCGAGCCTACACTTCTCAGACAAAAGATTTTTGGAACTGGGTGCAAACGGAGCATTGGGCTTTTTGTTTGCATATTTGTCTACGCCCTCCTCTACATCTATTGTCATCGGGTAGATTAGTTGGTGATCTGCCATCATGTGAACTAGCTCTGAGCTGTCAACAAAGCAATATCAATCGACTTAGGGCGACAACATTCAATTACGGTGCTTCCAAAACATTAAAGACCTCCATGCAATGATGGGAATGAATCATGTAGGCATGGACAATCCACAAAATAAACATCGGGTTTGTGCATATTTTGAGCAAAATCCCAACGTAGTCTAAATAAATTTGAATTTCAACTCAACTTCTATGCCCATCACCATTTCAAATTAGATAATGGGGTTGGTAAACTTTGGGATATCATAATGGCTCGCGAAGGTCGCAAGAGGAGATGGGATGAGTCGGAAAAAGGAGATGTCAGAAGTGGTTGGAAAATCGAACACAAACATCGACGTGAAAATCGGTGGGAGAAACTTTTGCCTTGGTAGAATACTCCAATAAAATCTTTCTAAATTTAGGAATTTATAGGGTAAGCATGTCAGAAGTGGTTGGAAAATCGAACACAAACATCGACGTGAAAATCGGTGGGAGAAACTTTTGCCTTGGTAGAATACTCCAATAAAATCTTTCTAAATGTAGGAATTTATAGGGTAAGCTCCTCAGATAGAACACCAAAGGACACTACTCACATACTATTTGAATTATAATAAACGAATCACCATTATAATTTTTTGATTTTTTACGTTCAGATATTTTACCAATGTTGTTTTATAGCAATCTTGTAGTTTTTCATTTTATGGAATATATAGTTTTAGATATTTATAAATGTATGTGTTGAATACGTTTACTAGTATTTTAATTTTTTTCATTCAAATATATGTTATTATTTATTTTTTAAATTATTATATTTTTTTGTATTTATAAATAAAGAAAAATTATTTGTAATTTTATTAATATTTTATAGAATTTAATTTCAATACATGTTTATTATCTACGAGAGCTTGTATTTATGCCTAATCTTCTCAAACCATGCCAGTGAGTTCCTCAATATTGATTTGCTCATATGGACGGCCATTTTCACCATTACTCTCTTCTTGTTTAATATGTTTGCAGGTTGCGGGACATGGCTTTTCACTTTTCTTGGGCATCATTAAGGTTTTGAACCCACTCGACAAATCCTCCTCGTGAGGAATTACCTGGATTTCTCTTACTAAGCTATTTATTATGGATAGAATATAATTAATAACTTAATATGTGAGGAGTTTGGTGAAAAGCAGAATTATGTATGACTGAGAGCTACCCAGCGTGATTTCAGTTGGGGAAAAAAATCTATCAGGATAAAGCTATTGGAGCATATGGGCTCATGGTGCAAAAAATGGAATAGAGATTTCTTATAAGCAATTGGAGCGTTGGAGCATATGGGCTCATGGTGCAAAAAATGGAATAGAAATATCTTATATTGGGTGTCTAGGTCAAAGTCCAGTCGAAGAACCCAAATTTGGTTGGACAAGTTAGCGGTGGGATCCTTTATGTTGTGGTAAACTTTCATGCCAATCGCCTAGTTCTAGTTCAGTTCAAAGCAGTTAAAAGCCCCAGGTGGTGAATCGTCCAATGCCACGACACATGTTAGTTAACGTGGTGAGTTTTTGTTAACAATAATTAGTTAAAATGGGGACCAACAAATTTGTTAAGTACGAAGGGAATTTGTTTTTGCAATAGTTTGCAATGGTAGTCAACCTGCTTGGAATAAACAAATTTGTAACTGCTAAGGGAAAGGATTTCTAAATGGCTGCTGGGGACTTTTCAAACAACCCGAGAAAACTTTTTGCAATAGTCAACGGGATTATCAAATTTTAGGTCAACCGCGATGAGGAATTTCTTGTAAATTGTCGATGGCATATTTCTTCTGGCATTTATTTAATTTTGAATCTATATTTTTTTTAAATTTCTTTTCCTTCCGTTGTTTAAATTTGAATGATATATATTTTTTTCCTGGTGTAAACTTAGCTAGAGGCAAACTTGTTTATTGGATAGAAAACAAACAATTAACCCATAAAGGGATGACACAATGAACTCTACAACTAACCATATGGTTACCCTTGTAACGCCAAAATTCATCAACAATACCTCCATAGATTTACTTTGAGCCAACAATCGAGCTCGTGTAACTGCTTTCAGTGGTAAAACCTTCAGTAAAAATCAATTACCAGGCTGGGGCATAGAACAATTAGTGCCTTCAAAACTGAACAATGAAAAAGAATCACACGGTGAAGGCAATATAGGGTTTCAATAATTGTGCATTAAGATAATCAGACACATTGCGTTCTCCAACGTGATGCATTAAAGACTTAAAAGAATTTTTTTTCCATATAATTCAAAACAAGACAAGTCCAGTTGGTCATATGTATGTGTCAACTATCAAGAAAAATGAGAAATCAGTGGACACATCACCCAAATCAACCATTTTTCTCACGACACAACATAACTATGATCCAAATCAATGTCAAAAGGTCCCACATTGAAACCATCATATATTAAAATAAACCATATAACATTTCGGCACCGAAACAATATAACTATGTGATCCTTCTCGTGCACACAACAATATTACATTATAGTTATAAACAACAAATTTAAATTCTTGACTTCAAATTAATGAATAAAAACTAAATAACACCATTCACAAAATAAAAATACAATAGAATACACTAGAAACTAATCACATATATAACACAAGCTTCACAAATAACACAAAAATGTTCGGGACAAATGTTCACAAATGTTCCTGGACAAATGTAAACACAAACAGTTCGGGACAAATGTTCACAAATGTTCTTGGACAAATGTTCGGGACAAATGTTCACAAATGTTCCTGGACAAATGTTCGGGACAAATGTTCACAAATGTTCCTGGAAAAATGTTCGGGACAAATGTTCACAAATGTTCCTGGACAAATGTAAACACAAACAGTTTTGGACAAATGTTCGGGACAAATGTTCACAAATGTTCGGGACAAATGTTCACAAATGTTCCTGGACAAATGTTCGGGACACATGTTCACAAATGTTCCTGGAAAATAGTAGTATGTGGGGAAAACGAGTCTTGATTGTGAAGGTTTTATTATTATCTTTAAAAAATCTTCTAATTTGAAATTACAAAAACTACTTGCCTGAATCCGGCAAAGCTTCGACAAAAAACGATCATCACTTTTGCACGCTAATCAGCCCTTTGGAAGCAACTTGTCCCTCTTGAAGCAACTTGATTGTTCCGTATCACACACTCTCATCCCACACCTGTGGTGTGGAGGAATCTAGCCTCCACTAGAAACTCATACTACGAGAGAAAATCCGAGCCTTCTATGACAATTCGACCTTTCTCCTACAAATTGACCTTTCTGAACCAAATCGTGGTGGAACACCCCCTCGAGGTCAAATTCCACCAAACGCTTCTTAATATTTGTATTCTTCTTCAAAAGAAATAATTACATCAAGTTTTCATCTCCAATTAAAGGAGACTCCAACCCCCAGATTGACTAGCTCCAACTTGTAAGATGCTCCAACACCTTGTTTACCAATTGCAATTGGGAGGACACTCCGACACCGTGTGCACCAGCTACTACTCGATGAATGTGCCAATTCCATGCAAGGCTTTGACCTACCCTAGCACCACCATACCACCCTGAATTGTTCTTAGGCTCCAAATTGGAGATGACTCCAATCACATTCCATGCACCACCCTACCATGTTGAGAAGTCGATAGACCACGTTTCACAATTTTCAGATTGGATAACCGTGCGCTCAAAATCAATATAAAGAAACTGTAATGAAGGTTTTGAGCTCTTCTCAATATTTCTATCACTATCAAATCCTGACAGTTTCATTGCCCAACAATATTCTAACTCTACCTCAAACATAATCCTGTATTTTCTCAATTGCGGAGTGAGATAAAACCACTGCACAATCTGCACATCAAACCCGAGATGCCACATCAACTAACTATTGCACAATACTCCTGTGCTCACACAGTCACAACTACTGATCATTGT
Source organism: Pinus taeda (assembly GCA_000404065.3). Lineage (NCBI taxonomy): Eukaryota > Viridiplantae > Streptophyta > Pinopsida > Pinales > Pinaceae > Pinus > Pinus taeda. The sequence goes on along the minus strand of APFE030539646.1, from coordinate 21,850 downwards.
GTTATGTGAGTCAAGTACTATGATATCATCAACCCAACATTCACTAAATTTCCTTAAGTAATATCACGTACAAGGATCGTTGTCAAGTACCAAAATATACTCCCAAATGCCAAGTATACTCTCATATAGATCAATGTCATACAAAGTCACCGTAGTTATGAACTGTCAAAGATCATAACAATGTCTCTCTATCATATTGTCACCATCATTGACAATCTATATATATATTCATTGCTATATCAATCATATGGCGTTACTGCCAAGAAATTTCATAGTCAAACCAAGGTTGATCTCAATGATCAACATACATCCATAAGAATTCACTTATTCTTGTCATCACATATTCATACTTTCATACTTATTCATATTCTTTCTTCTTTATGGTGTCATGTCACGGTTATATATAGGTTCTAGCGCAAAATTCCCTACCTTGGTGACCTCATCAGATTCTTGAGCTTTTGTCATGTTATGTTATAGTTTCATTCTTCTTTGTGGTGTCTTTCCATGGTTATATATAATTGTTATTGACTATGGACTATGTATTTTGACATATTAGTACATTACCGGTCAACATATTTGGCTTCTCTCGTGGCGAATTGAGATCAATAATGGGATGAACATTATTGATCTAAACTAGATGTAATGATATAATTTGGTATTTTGAAGTATTATATATATGTGTGTGTCTTCAATTATTTACATTATAGCTTTTTATAAATTTTAAATTACTAAATAATTTAAAAGAAATTATTATACACAACTATTTATATTAAAAAGCTTATATACACACATTTTATTTATCTCATTGTTTCATCTTTTAGATATTATTGATCTTTTATATTTATTTTACTTTTTCAATTTTAAACAAAAATGTTAACCCTTTTACTATTTTTTTCTTTAGAAAAATTATTTTTATTAAACTAATATGGATCACATAATATCAAAATTAACAAAATTTAGTGTCTTTATTTTTTTACCAAGACTTTGTCACTATACTAGTAAATTCCAAGTGTTGTGGATGGTCACAAAATCATTTAATATAATCTCTAAATGTACAACTACACATTCAACCACTTCTTCAAAGTGCCCCCTGACTCTGGGTTAAGCCCTCATGGAAATTGAACCTTTCCAAATGATGAAAAATTCCTAGCTCTCCACCATTGGATCCAACCCATTTAAGCATTCTTGAAAAGGTGGACATGGGAGTAGGCTTTGATCGACTTATGAATTTTAAGAAGACATGGAGTAGAGCTTTGATCTACCTATATTTGCATGGGTGTCCCCATGGAGGTGGCCTTTGATCTACTTATATTTGCATTGGTCAGTGAGTTTGGCCTCTACCTCAGGGTGTCCCCATGGCATGAGGTTAGGCCCTCATTCCATCTTTACCTCAAGGTGTCCCATGGTTTGAGGTTAGACCCTCATTGGAATTGAATTTTACTCAATGATGAAAAACCCCTAACTTTTCACCCTTAAATCCAACTCCTTTAAGCTACCCTATTACTTCTATTTTATATTGTTTTTTTACTATTATTATTTTTATTCTTATTTTTCCATGTTAACATTTTTTATTCACTCTCAAAAATCTTATAATAATATTTTTTAACTTATTATTCAATAAAAATTTAAAATAAAAACAAGTATTATTATTTAAAGACCATAACAATTATATTCTCAAATTTTTGGAATACAACAACTAACAAATATTATATTTTTAATAAAAAAAAATAAAATTAAAATAATATTATTATTTAAAACCATAACTATATATCCATTCAAATTCAATGACATACAATATTTCAAACTATAAAACTTAAACTTACGAGCTAAACTGAACCAACCAATCACATAAAGTAATCTCAATTAATATATTAAAAATATTTAATATTTTACTAACCCTTTTAAATTCTCATTTTTTTCATATAATTTTTTAGTTAATAGAATCACAATTTCATTTTAATTAAATTTATATTACAACGGCTCATGAGTTGGCACAAACAAACCAAGAGAAATTTTTCTAGAGCAATATCACACAAATCCTCAGAAAGAAAAAAAAAACTCTGTACAGGATCTCAATATTTCAATATTTGCCGATCATGGATCATGGCTAAGATATGGTGAGAATCCTGCCACCAGAACTTGGTTGGAATCATATTCGAAATGACATATTCATGGAATTCCTTTACTCGTTTTGCATTCCAATGGCTTCCAACAAAACTCAAAAATGTCGAGCATTCGGTATTCATAGAAGAGATGGACAACAAAAAAACATGCGTCTACGAAGAATCTGGTTTCTTGCACTTGACAATGGAAAACACAATACCATACAATAATCTTTGAATCGTTACAAAATCTTTCAAACAATATAACTACCCTTCGACTTCACCAACTCCAGCTCCTTTATTCTTTGTTGCCATGTTCTTCAGAACCTACACACCCCATTGACAGAAACGATCACAATTCTATAACTGGAAACAAGAACAAAACCCTAGAAAGAGAAAAAAAAAAAAGCAACCAAATCCAATCAGGCTACCTGTCTAAGCATGAAATTTTCATTCTGGAGAGTTGAAACCCTCCGTTCCAACTCGGAATTCCCATGTTGAAGGGCCTTGGACTTGGTCTCCAGCCCGTTCAAATAAGCCTTCTTTTCCCCCCCGTTCCTTGAGTAGACACTCTTCCTCAGCAATCTGCAGCCTTTTTACCCCAGTCAAAAAACCCCATAAACATAAACCCCCCAAAAACCCTAGAATTACAACGATCAATCAATTAATTAACTAGTTTCATCCTCTAACCAAAAGACTACAAGAAATAACAATCTCATATAACCTTTTCAGATGCTTGCTTCTCCTCTACCAGACAAATCTGGAAGTAATACTCACACATATTCATGTGAGGCATTGGATGCCTAGATGCTACATACAAGTTATGTTGAATACTTATAAATGGAGGCGTTTGATGACTTGTTTGATTTTTCTAGATATCCAAATATTTGAACACCTTTGATGTATAAGGGTGCATGATACCAATTTGAGATGTTAAGTTGATTACCAGGTTATCAACTAGGTTACCAATTTGAGATGCTAAGTTGATTACGAGGTTATTAACTAGGCCAGATGTTTAAGCCTATGTGGTAGCATGGATAATGTGTATGTGTTGATGTGATAGAAGGCCACATGTTTTATACACAAATTAAGTATGTGATTAAGGCCAAAACAATGCTAAAGTATGTGATTAAGGCCAAAACAATGCTAAATATGTTATTAACTGTACACAAATTAAGTATGTGATTAAGGCCAAAACAATGCTAAATATGTTATTAACTGTACACAAATTAAGTATGTGATTAAGGCCAAAACAATGCTAAATATGTTATTAACTACATAATAGGCCATAATTTCACACAAATTATGTTTTGTCGTGATATTACTAATTGTGTTCACTTCACTCCACTAATGTGGTATAAAAAAACCCCACGACCACACCAAGTAAAATAAAAGGTCACCTCCCAAACTATTCACATGTTTTTCATGTAGACTCATGAATTCAATTTTTTTTGGTAGGGCCAGGGAGCGGATTAATTTGAGTTGAATTTATTAAAATATAAATCATTTATATCTAAGCATTTTTTTTTATAATGGTTGTAAATACTTTTGTTTGGATTTGAGTTTCAAAGTTGATTGTATATAAATTATGGTGTTATTTTATTTTGAAGACAAAATTCCTTGGGGCTATAAGTAATTAATTTGTGTATCTCAAGTCAATTTCATCACGCATGAAAATTTGTATATTTCGAGTTATAGCCTTGAGGTATATCTCAGGTTATTAATTTATTTGATTACATTTAAGGATATAAGCTTTAATTTGCTTGTTTTTTTTAATTTGTGTATCTCAAGTCAATTTCATCACGCATGAAAATTTGTATATTTCGAGTTATAGCCTTGACGTGTATCTCAGGTTATTAATTTATTTGATTACATTTAAGGATATAAGCTTTAATTTGCTTTTTTTTTTTAACTTAGAATAGATAAATATGTTATCTAACGACAAAATGACAAGTTTATCCAACTAGTTTTTAAAGGTGTTGTTCATCAACCACATAAAGATAGTTGGTGCATTGATTTATTCAAATGAGATCACTACAAATTCAAAATGCTCATACCTTGTTCTAAAATTTGTCTTAGTGATGTCTTCTTCCTAAATTCTCACTTGGTAATATACCAGCCAAGATTCGTCTAACTTCATATCTATCATGCGCCAAGAAGGATCAAATCCCTCGAGGTGCAAACCTTCTTTTTGGAGTGTAGAATTTGAGGAAAGGTTTGCACCTCGAGTGATTCAATCCCTCTCATCGCATGATAGATCCGGATTTAGATGGATCTAGGCTTAACGATGTCATATTTTTAGATTATCATTATTATGTATATGTTTGAGATAAACTTCAAACTTTAAAATTTACATTATTTTTTCTTTGCCTCACATGACCATATAATTATGTTCTTTAATTTAGTCTATGTTGCTTTGCTTGAATGGTTTGTATGTCTATGTTTAGATGTTTTGAATAGTTTGTGTGTGTTAGTGTTTGGATGCTTTGAGTGGTTTGTGTGTTTATGTGTTTGGATTTGGATGGTAATTTTTGTGAATGTTACAGTTTTTGTGTTATATTTCTATATGTGTCAGTAATTGTCTATTAGTAATTTGTTGGTGATGAAGAAGGAAGACAATCTTGTCAATAGCTTGATGGATTTTATCTTGAAGAGTAGTTTTAGTTTTAAATTTTCTCAGTTACATCAATTCGTTGAGATGATAGATATTGTTAATAACTCTAATTATGAAAAATGATGGAATAAAAATTTTGAATGCAAAGTGACAATGTAATAGTGTTGAATGGAACAAATGTGAATAATAAGAACTGTAGACAATTAAAAATAGTTTTCATTTTGATCAATCTCAAACTATTTTATTCTACTACTGATGCAGGAACATCTAGACTTAGCCAGCAATATGATGGTTTGTTCACATGTTGTGGCTAAATCAGTGAATTTCATTGACCTGAGTGGTCAAAAGTCAGTTTTGGTAGGGAGGGTTGGATCTCTCAAAGATGAGTTTTACTTCATTATTGTAATAATTAGAAAATTGTCTTATTTTAGACTAAGGGCTAAGTTGTTACCATAGGTTTGTAATAGAGCTTAAGAAAAGAGATTTGATTGTTAGATTGATTAAAATAGAGATTAAGTTGTTAGTGCAGTTAGAATAGAGTTTGAGTCATAAAACAAACAAAAAAATGTAATGGAAAGGGATTAGCTGAGATAATTGAGAATTGAGTAAGAGGCGAGAGATTGAGTGATAGATAGGGTTTTGAGATTGAGATAGAGGTCAATACATTGTTGTAATTGAGCCGAGAGGGCCAAGACTCTGTAACCGATATTATATTGAATAAGTTGATTTAGTGTGCAACTGTGTGTTATCCTGATGAAGACTCTCGTTTACCTCTGTGTATCCGCGTTCTGAATGTAACCGGCAAAGGTGGTTATCGGGCGGAAGAAAAGTTGTAAGTGGTATTTTGGGGTGGTAACATGATTCCACTAACCAAGCGACACGTAGCACTCGGATGGAGAGAGAAAATCGCTTTATCAGGTGGGTATTCTCTGTGCAAGTGGTTCACCCGATATCGTTATGAACCGTTGGATCCATCACGCCTTGATCAATGGTGGAGGATCAATGGATTGTTTTGTTGATCGGGTTGAGTTACGATCGTTATATCTAGAGAGAGGAGATCAACAGCGTAGAGTGATCCCGAAGTGTTTTATTGATCCGGTTGAGTGTTAACCATTACATCTGGAGTGAGGAGATCAATGGTGTAGATTGAAGCGCCACAGATTGAAGCACCTATTTCTAAAGGGAAGTCAACGTAGGACCAACATTTTAAGGGAAAATTGGGACCCTCAGTGTAAAGTAAGGCACATTATAAATTATGCTTTAATGCATTTGATTGGTTCTAAAGTAACCAATAGTCTAGTTTAAAGACTACCACCTTATTTTCACCAACCTCCTGCGTCATTTTGGCATTAGAGCATAAAGATTGAGTTGACTACAGTAAATATGCTGCCAAGGAGAGGAGATGGCATAGGTCGAGGAAGACCCGAAGCTGCAGTTCTGTTGGAAGAGATCTGGAGTTTGCGTACAAGGATGGACACAATTGAGACTACTCAGAGGAGAACACATGATTAAGGAGTTGATAGTGTTGCAAAAGAATCTTCTGAGGAAGAAGAAGAGGAGGAAAATGAAACTACCAAAGTTATCAAGATGTTGGCTAAAGTAGGTGGAAAACCAAAGGTGGACATTCCTCCATATGAAGGGAGTCCCAATGCAGAAGAGCTAATGGATTAAATCAGTTCATTAGATAAATATTTTGACTATGAAGAGGAAGTAGATGACAAAGTTGCCAGATTGAAGGGTCATGCAGCTATTTGGTGGGATGAACTAAAAACATCTAGAACAAGAAAAGGAAAGTCCAAGATCAAGTAATGGGATAAAATTGTGAGTAAAATGAAAGCTAAATTTATGCCAAAAGATTATCAGTTAAATCTTTTCAAACAGTTACAGAATTTAAGGCAAAAAGGAATGTTTGTTAAAGAATATACAGAAGAGTTTTATAGATTGAGTATTAGAGTAGGACATGCAGAGGATGACATGGAGAAGGTAGCCAGATATATCAATGGCTTAAGATATGACATACAAGATGAGATCAGCTTGCTAAGTTTGAAGACCATTGAAGATGCCTATCAATAGGTTTGAAGGCAGAAGAGAAGATGTTGAGAAAACAAAATCAAAGGAATAGAGGGAAAATTTCAGTAAGAGGTAGAGGAACTACCAGACCAAGGGTTCAGCAACATCAGCATGAAGCAGGAAGTTCAAGTAGTAGACCACCACAGAGGGGAGATTTTAATAGAGTAAGATTTGCACCCAGAGGAAGAGGTCGAGGAAAAGTTATTCGGTGTTACACATGTGAAGAATGGGGACATGGATCATGGGACTGTCCTCATAATAAAACAACAAGTGAGAGGAATGTGAATGTGGCTGAGGCAAAGGAATAAAAACCTCAAATTACAGACAAGGAAGAATCTCTTAAAGTAGGAGAATCCTGTTGTTGAAAAGGGCATTGCTTAAGGTAGAGAAAGAGATTGGAGAACCAGCTCAAAGGAAGAGTTTATTTATAACTACATGCAAATCCAAAGGTAAATGTTGTAAAGTGATAATTGACAGTGGAAGCACTGATAACCTTGTTTCTACATAGATGGTGGACAAGCTAGGATTAGTGAAGACAATACACCCTACTCCTTACAAAGTGACGTGGTTGCAGAAATGACATCAGATTATTGTTACAGAAAAATGCAAGGTAGAGATACAAATTGGTACTTATAAAGATGTGATATTGTGTGATGTAATGCCAATGGATGTATGCCATGTATTGCTGGGAAGACCTTGGCAGTTTGATCGGAAAGCTATTCATGATGGGATGAAAAATACTTATACCCTGGAGAAGGATGGAAATAAACATATATTGTTGCCATTGAAGGATGAAGCTAACAAAGGAGCACCTGGGAACAGTGTTATGCTGATGAGTGGAAAGGAGCTATTGCAAGAGGTTGGAAAAGGTGAAGAAATGCATTTTGCTGTCATAGGGAGACCTAAGGTAATTTTGACTTCCACAAACTTAGATGATTTACCCGAAGAGATCAAAACTCTGTTGAACGATTTTGATGATATTATTGTGGATGAGTTGCCAAATGCATTGTCACCAATCAGGAGTATTAGTCATCATATTGATATAATACCAAGAGAAAGTTTTCCAAACAAAGTAGCTTATAGACTAACTCCTTAAGAGAATGCAGAAGTTGGAAGACAAGTGCAAGAACTGATGGGTAAGGGACTAATTAGAGAGAATCTTAGTCAATGTGTTGTACCTATAGTACTTAGTCCAGAGAAAGGAGGTGAATGGCGTATGTGTACAGATTCCAGAGCCATAAACAAAATCACTATCAGGTATAGATTTCCTTTACCATGCATGGATGATTTGATGGATTGTTTGAGTGGGTCAAAGTATTTTACTAAAATAGATCTAAAGAGTGGATATCATCAAATAAGAATTAGAGAAGGAGATGAATGGAAGATTGCATTTAAAACAAATAGTGGGTTGTATGAGTGGTTAGTGATGCCTTTTGGACTCACTAATGCACCTAGCACACTCATGAGATTGATGAGTGAAGTCTTGAAGGAATATGCAAGCAAGTTTGTTATTGTTTATCTTGGTGATGTTCTAGTATTTAGTAGAAGTAAAGAATAACATCTAGATCATCTTAAATTGGCTTTAAAAACTCTGCAGAAAGAGAAACTACTGATACATATGAAGAAATGCAGTTTCATGAAAGAAGAATTAATTTACTTGGGATTTGTAGTTTCTAAAGAAGGGTTGAAAATGGATCCAGAGAAATTCCAAGCGATTTGGAACTGGCCTATTCCAAGGAATATATTTGAGGTAAGGAGTTTTCATGGTCTTGCAAGTTTTTATAGGAAATTTACAAGAGGTTTTAGTCAGATTTGTGCACCAATTCTTGAAACAATCAAGGAGACTAATCAGCCATTCAAGTGGACATAAGCAATAGACAAGAATTTTAAGTTATTGAAGAGGAAAATCATAGAGAAACCAAATTTGGCTTTACCTGATTTTGAAAAGGTCTTTCAAGTTGACATAGATGCTAGTGGAGTTTTGAGTTAGGAACAGAGACCAATAGCATACTTTAGTGAGAATTTAAATGAAGATAAGAAGAAGTATTATTCTTATGATAAAGAATTTGATGCTATTGTACAAGCCTTAAAAAAATGGAGACATTATTTGCTACCAAAGAAGTTTATATTGTATTCTAACAATCATGCATTACAGTTCATAAAGAACCAGCCAAAATTGAACCAGAAACATGCCAAATGGGTAGAGTTTTTGCAGAGATTTACTTTTGTGATAAAACACACAAGTGGTAAGTTGAACAAAGTTGCTCATGAATTGAACATAAAAGTTGGTGTTGTAGGATTTGAAGAAATGGTTGAAATGTATAAAGATGATGCAGATTTCAAAGATATTTATACAGTAGTACAAAAACCAATAGTTCATAACAGAAGTCAGTGGTTAGATTATCTTATCCAAGGAGGTTTATTGTTTAAAGGCAATGAGTTGTGCATTCCCAAATGTTCTATGAGGGAAAACATAATAAAGGAGAAACCTAGTGGAGGATTATCTGGTCACTTTGGACAAGACAAAACCTTTGCTCAAGTAAATGCTTTTTACTATTGACCAAAGATGTAGACTGATGTTAAAAGATTTGTTGAGAAGTGTAGGATATGTCATCATGCTAAAAGGAGAAGCCAGAATACAGGATTGTACCAGCCATTGTCAATACCAAACAGACCATGGGATGCAGTTAGCATGGATTTTGTTTTGGGGTTACCTAAAACTCAAAGAGGGAATGATTCCATTTATGTTGTGGTAGATAGATTTTCCAAGATGGCACATTTCATTGCATGTAATAAGACTAGTGACGCAACACATATTGCTAATCTATTTTTTTCAGAAATTGAAGATTACATGGATTGCATGTAAGTATTGTGTCTGATAGAGATACAAAGATTGTAGGGAATTTTTGGAGAACTCTTTGGAAGAAACTAGGTTCTAACCTTAGTTTCAGTTCAACATACCATCCTCAAACACATGGACATATCGAAGTGGTAAACAGAAGCTTGGGGAACATATTGAGAAGTTTAGTGTATCAAAGTCCTAAGTAGTTGGATTTAGCACTAGCTCAGGCTGAGTTTTCTTATAATGACACTCCAAACCGAAGTACTGGAATGAGTCCATTTGAGATTATTTTTGGGATGAATCCAAGAAGTGTGTATGAGCTCAGAAATTTGGGTAAACAAGAGAAAAGAAGTGCAAAAGCTGGAGAGTTTGCAGAGCAGATGTAGAGACTACAAGAAGATGTCAAAGGCATATTGCAGGAAATCAATGGCAAATACAAAAAAAATATTCGATATGAAAAGAAGAGAGAAATAATTCCAAGTGGGAGATTTAGTGATGGTGTATTCGAGAAAAGAAATATTTCATGCTAAGACTTACAATAAACTAAAAATGAAAAATATAGGACCATGTAGAATTATAAGAAAATTTTCAACTAATGCTTATGAAATTGAATTGCCAGAAGGAATTGGAATATCACCTATCTTCAATGTTGCATATTTGTATCCATACAAAGAGACAAAGACAGAGCTATGGGAGGAAACTACAGAAGATAAAGTTCAAACTTTGAACTAGGAAGAAAAAATGCCAAAGACAGTTAAGAAAGAGGTGGAAGCTTTTTTGGGAAAACGAGTATCCAAAAGAACCAGAAGACAAGTTTATTTTCAATATCTAGTCAACTGGAAAGGATAACCAGTGGAGGATGCTAGTTGGTTGACATCAGTAGAGTTGCAGAAGTATGGAGTAAACCCTAAAAGCTTGAGGGATGATTCTTTTATTCCGTGGGAGTCTAATGCAAGAGCATTTAGACTTAGCCAGCAATGTGATAGTTTGTTCACGTGTTGTGGTTAAATGAGTGAATTTCATTGACCTGAGTGATCAAAAGCTAGTTTTGCTAAAGAGGGTTGGATCTCTCGAAGATGAGCATTACTTTATTACTGTAATAATTAGAAAATTGTCTTATTTTAGACTAAGGGCTAAGTTGTTAGTATAGGTGTGTAATAGAGCTTAAGAATAGAGATTTGATTGTTAGATTGATTAAAATAGAGATCGAGTTGTTAGTGCAGTTAGAATAAAGTTTGACTCATAAAAGAGAAAAAATGTAATGGAAAGGGATTAGCTGAGATAATTGAGAATTGAGTGAGAGGCAAGAATTTGAGTGATAGATAGGGTTTTGAGATTGAGACAGAGGTCAATACATTGTTGTAATTGAGCCGAGAGGTCCAAGACTCTGTAACCGATATTATATTGAATAAATGGATTTAGTGTGCAACTGTGTGTTATCCTGGTGAAGACTCTCGTTTACCTCTGTTTATCTGCATTCTGAACATAACCGACAAAGGTGGTTATTGGGCGGAAGAAAAGTTGTAAGTGGTATTTCGGGGTAGTCACTTGATTCCACTAACCAAGCAACACGTAGCACTCAGGGGGAGAGAGAAAACCGCTTTATCGAGCGGGTATTCTCCATGCAAGTGGTTCACCCAATATCGTTGTGAACCATTGGATTCAGCATGCCTTGATCAGTGGTGGAGGATCAACGGATTGTTTCGTTGATCGGGTTGAGTTACGACCGTTAGATCTAGAGAGAGGAGATCAATGATGTAGAGTGATCCCGAAGTGTTTTTTTGATTGGGTTGAGTGTTGACCGTTGTATCTAGAGTGAGGAGATCAACAGTGCAGATTGAAGCGCTTGTTTCTAAAGGGAAGTCAATGTGGGACTGACGTTTTAAGGGAAAAGCGAGACCCTCGGTGTAAAGTAAGCCACGTTATAAAGTCTGCTTGAATGCATCTGATTGGTTCTAAAGTAACCAATAGTCTATTTTAAAGAATATCACCTTGTTTTCACCAACCTCCTGCGTCAACTACTCTTATTGTCACCCCTGTTATTTTTTCCATATTTTCATATTAATTATATGAAAAGTGAAGTTGAAATCATAAACCATTCAAATATTTATCTCAAGCTATTGTAGTAAACATCTTACCTTTTCTCTCTTTCTCTCCAATATTGATAGGTTGAATTAATATAACACAAAAATCAATGCACATTATCAATATTTTTTTGTGTTTACACTAAAAACAATCACATTGTTAATCCAATCAATTTAAAATTAATGTACCATCATAAATCTAATTACAGCTAATCAGAAATGAACATTTATACTAGAATCAATGCATCTAATGCAAGCAATCAAATATGATTAGAAAAGATCATCTACACTAAAATCAACGTATCTAATGCAAATAATAAAATAATATTAGAAATCAACATATACACGGAAATCATTGCATCTAGTGCAATAAATCAAATCTAATAAAAAATCAACATCTATAGCGAGATCAATACATCTAGTGCAAGCAATCAAATAACATTAGAAATCAACATGTACATTGAAATTAATGCATCTAGTGCAAGCAATAAAATAGGATTATAAATCACCATCTATAATGAAATAAATGCATCTACTGCAAGTAGTCAAATAGGATTATAAATAACCATCTACATTGAAATCAATGCATCTAGTGCAAGCAATCAAATAGAATTAGAAGACGTCTAAACCGAAATCAATGCATCTAGTACAACCAATCAAATAGGATTAGAAATCAACATCTGTTATATAGAATTCTTCTTGAATGTGTATGAAAAGAAACTACTTTAGGTTGTGGATGACAAACAACCCTAACAATAAAAATGGTTGTTAAACAATGTAGATCTATAGCAAATGATAGAAACAAAACCTGCTAAAGCCCTAATCTATGCGCTAGACATATTTAAACAACACAATGGAATAGAAAAATAAGAGAAAACAACTTCAATAATCTAATGGAAACCATATATATAAAGAATATATTTTATTAAACAACACCTATGAAGGGAACAAATAATGTTACTAGTCCCCCTCTAAGGGATGGGTTCCTAGCTATCCTCAATGTCTTCATATTTTATAGAGTCCCTCTCCTCTATAATGTGTAAAACCCATCAAACAAAATGTTTGAGCTCAATGAGAACTCAAATGGAAGAGAAAATGGTGTGGGGCAATGATAATAATCAGAGTTACAACAGTGAGTACAACAATGAAAATAATCGAAAGTGAATAATGAATGTAAAACCCTTCTATTTATAACAAAATATTATGTTATCCTTGAATAATAAGCAATAATAAAATATTATTAACCCCATTCTAGAATTAACTATTAGGAATATTTTATTATATTTGGTTTGGAGGGAAAAAGTTTTTAAACTTTTATTTAGAAATAATAAATAAATTATTTATTTATCATCTCAAAAAATATGGTTAAGGAATAATAAACACATAATGATTTATTTAATTATTCCTAAGGGATTTAGTCAAATTTGACAATGAATAATAACTAATTGGTGATTAATTAATTATTCCTAGAGAAAAATAAGATAATTAATGACTTATCTATTTATTTCTCATAATTGGGTCAAATGTGACAAGGAATATTAATTAAACAATGGTTTAATAATTATTCCTAGAAGATAATTAAATAAATAATGATTTATTTTAATTATTCTTCATGGGTTTAATTATAAATGACTTAACAAATGTGGTTTATTAAGTAATTTCTCACAGTGAAAGCAATTTTACTATGGTAAAATTGGCCCTACATGGTGTACTTTGATGCGTCTAGTAAATTACGGCTAGATGATCATTTTTTTATGATAACAACATCTACACTAAAATCAATGCATCTATTGCAAGAAATAAAATAGGATTGGAAATCACCATGTATGTTAAAATCAATGCATCTAGTGAAAGGAATATTCATCCCTCTCTCCCCCCTCCATCTATTTTTTATATCTTCCTCCATCTCTCCTTCTTTGTCTCTCTATGTCACCCCAATCATACACACACACTCTCCATCTCTCCCTTTTCACTCCATCTCTCTCTCTCTCTCTCTCTCTCTCTCTCTCTCTCTCTCTCTCTCATTCCCTCCCTGTCTCCGCTTCCAACTCCATCTCTTTGTCCCTCCCTCTCTCCTCCTCTCTCTTGTCCTTCCTCTATATCTCTTTCTCTCACCCCATCATTCTCTCTCTCTCTCTCTCTCTCTCTCTCTCTCTCTCTCTCTCTCTCTCTTTTCCCTCCAACCCTATCACATTCTCCCTCCCTCTCTCCTTCTCTCTCTCCATCTCTCTCTTATGTTGAATTAACCTTTTTACTTTGATTTAAGAAATAGTAGTGGCTTTAGTAAAGAGTAAAGATGTTTAAAATTTTACCTATATTGGAAATTTAATGTGGTAATTTTTTTTCTTGAAGGTAAATTTATGATCCATTCAAATTCAACGTATATGATAAAAGAACTATTAAACTCATGAGATAATTGTATTGTATTAGATAGAGGAGGAATGACCTGTTATAGAGTTTTATGAACCCAACATTTCGGACTACTAAGTGAGTCCATCATCAGGGGATGCATCAATAGATATTCTTTAGATCTTAATGATGTATCCAAGAGCTCTTTTTCATGTGTATATATATAGGTTATCAAGAAGGGACATGAGAAATTAGGTCGGCCATTATCCTATTAGTTTATTTTATATATTATTATTATTAATTATTATTGTTTATTTCCTTTTTTTATTTTTATTATTTATATTTTTTAATAATAATAATTAATTAAGTTAATTAATTATTATATTCAATTCGCTAATTAATAAGTCAGATAGGTAAATTAATTAATTAATTTATTTAATAGTTTAATATATAAAATAAACTAATAGGATAATGGCCGACCTAATTTCTCATGTCCCTTCTTGATAACCTATATATATACACATGAAAAAGAGCTCTTGGATACATCATTAAGATCTGAAGAATATCTATTGATGCATCCCCTGATGATGTATTCACTTGGTAGTCTGAAACGTTGGGTTCATAAAACTCTATAACAGGTCATTCCTCCTCTATCTAAAACTATCCTCACCTGTATGGATTCATTATTTAACAATTGTATTGTAGTTTTTTTATCTATATGGTTATTTTCATTTTTATTTAGGGCCAACATCATTTTTTTCTATTTTCATTATTATTATTTATTGGAGAAAATGAACATAAACCTTATTTAGATTTTTAATTTTCAATTTTTATGTTGGTTGACATTAGCTAAAATTTAATTTTGAGCATGGACATACTTACACATCGAGGCCATATCGCGCTGTAGAATGTGCCTCTCGCGCAATTAATCTCATAATTATCTTTGAAAATATATTTTCTCCTCTTAGTTGATCAAAGAGGTCATTAATTCTGGGCAGATGATATTTATTCTTTGTTGCAGTTATATTCAACTATCTAATGGCAATAAACAACCTCAATGTTCCATACTTATTTTCAAAAATAACACTAATGGTTCCCATAAATATACCCTTTTCAACAACTCTTCTAGCTACATTTGTAATTCTTTTGATTCTAGTGTATTCATTTTGTAAGGAATTATTGATACTATGGTAGCTCTAGGAACTAAGTCAATGGAGAAGTCTATATCTCTCTTTGGTGGTAAACTTTGTTCTCACTTATATAAATCCTCAAACATGTTCAACACTAGAAAATCCACATGTGTTGGCCCTTTGGTATTATTTTTCTCTTCCACATGAACTTCATATAGCTAACATACTTTGGCAAAAGATCTCTTTAGTTGCAAGGTTGAACATCCATTATAAAAATGGGTCTCGGAATTACTTGCAACATTATTTTCTTTCCTTCTTCATCAACATAGATAAAAGTCTTGCTATAGAAATCTAGGATAGCATGATGCTTGTCTAGCCAATCCATTCCAATTAGGATATCATAAGATCCCAAATGTATGACATTTAGACCAAAATATGTATTTACTCCATTCCATTATAATTTGGACAATATTTGACAATCAACAACTTTACCAACTTAATGAGAACTAAAATGAGTTCTCATTTTTTAGATATCGCATGAAGTCATGATTTTCATGATGATTTTGAAAAGTGTCAATACAGTATCACCAATTTTTTCATTTCAAAGTAAAATTCTAAAATATTTGCATCATTTTATTAAAAAACAAATATCATGATTATGAAAGACATGATAAACTACTTTGAAATACAAAAGTGATTACATAACACCACCTCTTTTTTTTTTTAGGGTTAAAATTCAAACATTTTTCAATCATAACATTAAAGACCAAATATCATGAATACAAAAGACATGAAAGAACACACTGAAGTGAAAAAGTGGTGATGCAACATCTCCCATATTTTTAGGGTTAAAATTCAAACGTTTTTTAACCATGTCAATAAAGACCAAATATCATGATTATGAAGAACCCTAAAAATCAACACTTAAAGTTTATATACATTTTTTTCTTGCATAAATGCTTGTTTTTAAGTTTTGTTCACATTTGTCTAATTGTTATTTTATTTTTTGGGTTAAAATCACCAATTAATTAACATATTCGTCTTGACCATTGGTACCATCAATATATATATAAGAAAATTGAGGAGTAGACATAGTACACATATTACACACAAAATAATATTCATATGTTCATTTTCAAAACAAAGATACATCACACTGATATAATGCATATGAGATCCAAAAGATTATGAATTAGGAGAATTTTGTTGAGAAAATCTCTGAACAAACTCCAACAATCCTGAAACCACTCTCTAAAATAAACATTATTCTTAACAGCCTCCCATAATGCTTATTTTATAAACAATAATATAGAAAACACATATAATTCACATTCAAGTCACATTTGTCCGTTAGTCTAGTATGGTCTTAATCAACAGTTATATCCACTTTAGAATCTCTCGGATTGCGCTCTTTTTCCCCCGCAACTATGAGCTTACTGCTTAACCCATTTAAGACACAACTGCATTTGACCATCATTGGTGTACTTGTAATGATCAACAATATCGACATACTCAACTTGTGAGTGCTTCTACAAGAAGAGTTGTCAAGTAACCGAATCACTCTATGGACATACCACCATTTGTTAGATACTTAGCCTTTGGCGATCTGTCTCTTTCTAGGAAGGCAGTCTATATACTAAATGTGTTCAGAATTTAATCATACAACTTAACCTATATAACACTCAAGGATCTCATATTATAACTAGTAGTTGTTGTTCTTGGGTTTCCAAGCAATGAGAACCACAAACCATAAGAGTATGTAAAAATAGCTAAACCAGTGATATGTTCAGGGGTTTCTAACCACCAAGAACCACCGATTTAGAGTATCTTACACTCTTCATTGATTGGTTCCACACTTTTTACAAACAAAATTAAAAGAAAATGGAAAACATACAACTTAACAAAGCAACCCAAAAACTCATGTCAAAAAAACCCAATATTGCTAATTTTTTACATGGCCTTCACTATCCAATTAAGAGAATTTCATGCATTATCCTCCACCATAGGCTCTTGTGTATCACGCTCTCGAATTCCATATATGTATAACAACCCAAATAACACTTTCTTAAATGGTGTGGCATCAGGAAAAGCCACATTCTTTGAGACTTATTTCATGTCTATGGGTAGGGGAGGGTAGAGAGTGAGGGCCTCAGAGACACAAACATGTAGATAATGCATCTATTTCATCTCCTCTTTTCTAAAGAAAATTTCATAATTACCCTTTTTCGTTTGATGGGAACTCTTCTTCTTTGAGCATATTTTGAGTTTGTCCAAGTGTTGTGAACAAATCCCTTTGATAACGTTTATGAACCAAACTGCCACAATGTTGTTAAAATCGACTAGTTTATTGCAAGCTATGCCACAGCCTGGACAGGAATTCAAAACTTTCATAGCCACCACCCCCACACAGGTTGCTTTGAGCACCCATGCCTATATCCAGTTAGTCTAACCCACCACATAACACTGATGAATGCAAAAAGTTTTTCCTACAATCGACTCAGGTTCCTCCTCAAGGAATTGTGTTGTTGCATTAGAACTAGGAATGCTACAATTGCATGGTTGCAATGGAATGAGTCATAACATCTAATAATTGTAGCTAGTAGATTGGCATTTCTTAATGAGATTTTGAATATGTGCACAAGGTTCTTGAAAAGAATTGTCACAACAAGAAGTTGGGAAATCTAACGCAGTTAAGCTATAGTGAATTCACAATGAAGTCATAATGCTCCAATCTCTACTCAAAAGGTATTCCCAATCTGTAGTCTCCAATCACACACAAGAGGGTTCTCCACACAAAGGTATATTGAGATCTTTGCAGATGACATTGACCCACACGATCTCTTTGCTAACGACTTTTATCTTCAATACTTACAGTCAAAGACACAAAGTAAGGATCCTTCATCATCGGTCTCTCTCCCATGGCTTCAAGGGATTTTTATTATTTAAAATATTATATTAATTGAGAGAAAAAATAATTTTAAAAATATAAAGTTAAAATAAATAAATAATTAAATTTGACATTGTCTAACGAGGCGACACTTTTACCTAGATGATAACTTTTTTATTGGAATTGGATGTTTATTTTTTTCAAAATGTTGATTTAGAATTGTTACAATCTAGATTTTGAAGGTAGAAATATATTGATCACTCTTAAAAACCCCAAGGCATTCAAAATTCTATCGTTTAAAAACTTTAACTTGGATTTCCAAGAATTTTAATCAATTTTTTTCCAAAAACATGCCTGAAAAATCTATATTTTAGGGAGAAATTATTGCCTAGTTAGACAAATCTAATGAATTTTACCTTTAAAAAATTCAAAAAATATTAAAAGAAGCAAAAAATAGTAGAAAAAAAAGAAAATTAAAAAATCAAAGAAAATAAAAAAATTTCAAAATAATTTAAAACATATATTTAAATATATAAAATAAAAATTGGAGGAATCTAACTATTAGATGGTTTTTCCTTTTCCGTCAAAATTTGATGATACAATTTTTGGTAAGATCATGAAAGTTGTTTGAAATGTGGTTTTAAGTGTATAAATGGATTTAATGACCTGGAAACCCCCTTTTGGCACTCAATTTATGTGGATTATATCATTGAAAATTAAATTTGCAAGAAATTTGTGTCAGATTTTAATCAAAATTAACTAGAAAAGTTGTCTAGAAAGAGACAAAATGTATAGATAATTGCATAAAAAATAAAATAAATAGATTAAATTTTAGAGAATAACAAATAACTAACAAATAATATTTAATTACATAACAACCTTAGATCATCTTAATCAAATGTATCAAGTTCCAAGTAGGATCAAATTCCAAGGTGTAAACCACTTCTTTGGTGAACACTGGTGAAATGTTTGACCATGATAGATTAATCTCTCTTTAGTGCTGTATATATATATATATATATATCTATATATAATATATTATTATATATATATTTTCATGCCTTCAATATGCTATTTTCATAACAATCTATTGCCAAACCATGGGTTGTTCAAAATTTAGAGCCATAATCACCGAAGTTGATTTTATTTTACTTTAATATTATAATTATATATTAATTTTACTTCTTCTTTTTATTTATTTTATTATTATTTTCTATTATTTTATCAAGTTAAATGTTTACATAGGTGGACACTACAACATCTCTTTCATACTAGGCTGGAGAGCACCTCTTGGCATAAAAGTTAATAATAATAATAATAATAATAGTTCCAAAAACAACAATAACATCATGGGGGAGAGTATTGTCGGACATAACCCCTTCGCCCATATGACCAACCTATAACCTCCCACGACGTTTCAATTATATTATGAAGTATTTTTAAGTAAGGGTAAACCGAGTGGTTGAGGTGGGTTGTTAACTCCCTCACCACGTGTATTCAATTCCTCGAAATGACATGCTTAGCCTGTATTGATTAGGCTCAAGGAGTAGGCGGCCTAGAGAGTTTCACTCCGTTTGTGGTCAATATGTGACATCTCCACTCTTGCTTAATCATTGGGTCATTACTCTTTAAAAAAAAATTTAATTGAGTCTTTTTATTTTTAATTTTTAATATATATAATTTTATTATAATTTTAATATTATTTTGATTAATATTGTGTGCATTTTTCGTTTTTTTATGTGCTTCTTAATTTCAATTTTTTGTTATATAATTTTTTTTTGATGTAATAATTGTTATTTCTTTGTTTTTTTTGCGGTTTGTTTTATTAATTATTATTAATTTTTTATTAAAATTATACACACACAACACAATATATTATATTATTTTTTTATTTTTATTAATTATATTTTTTTAATATTTGTATTTAAGTTTTTATTAAATGCTAATTTTTTATTTCTCACTGATTAATTTTTATTTTTCTAGAAATTATTCTTTTTATAATGATTAATTTTATTAAACAATTTGGTTTTTATTTAAAATTTAAAAAATTTGCATTTAAGTTATTTTTAAAGATATGCTTTTATAATTTTGTGTACATTAGGATGACTTTTTAAACCATATAAAAAAGGGTCAGATCTAGCGTTTCTTAAAAGATGCAAAGACTCCTCCGTCATCTCAGTCTTCGCTTGTCAAGAATTATAGCCGTTGGAGGTTCTTCTCTAACTATTTAACATACAAAGTTGGATCTCATTCTTCAACTTGTCCTGACAATGAACCACACTGGTTGGTTTGAAACGTGTCGACAAATGAAATATCATGTGATTTACGCCGAAAAATATCTCATAAACTTGATATGGTTCACAGAAGCCTCAATTCAACAATTGAATCCCTGCACAGAAAATCCATTGGAACCAAGGTTCATCATTTTGAACGGGCACGCTTGCAGGTTTCGAAGTTGAAGTCAGATCCAGCGTTTCTTAAAAGATGCAGAGACTCCTCCGTCATCCCAATTTTTTCCCATCAAGAATTATAGTTGTTGGAGGTTCTGCTCTAACTATTTAACATGCAAAGTTAGGTCTGGTTCTTCAACTTGTCTTGATGATGAACCACACTGGTTGGTTCGAAATGCGTCGATAAATGAAATATCATGTGATTTACGCCGAAAAATCTCTCATAAACTTGATATGGATCACAGAAGCCTCAATTCAACAAAAATATTGCAATTTTAGTACTTGATTGAAAATAGTTGAAGTTGTTTTAGGCTAAGATTTCAAAAGAGCTATAATTTTAACCTTTAAAAAAAATGCTCTTGGTAGAGTGAATTTTTTATTTAGGCGTTGATTCTTGGTTTATAATGCCATGGCTGAAGAATATTGAAATTTTGAGGTTTTTTCACTCATGGCATTTGGTTTTAATTTCATGTTTCAAAAATATCAGAATTTAAGGTTTTTTAGAGTCATGTTATTTTATCTTTAATCTCATGTTTGGAAATTATTTGAATTTTTAGGTTTTCCATTATCTTGATTTGGGTTTTTAATGTCATGGCTGAAAATTGTTGGACTTTTAACCCTCAAACAAAGGTGATGTGGCATCACCACTTTTCTATTTTGAAGTGTTTTTCATATTTCCCGCACAAATAGGAGTTTCGGGGCCAGACGTCTCATTTTAAGGTTATAGTTCTCATTAAGTTAGTAACATTATTAATCACGTTAATCCTTCTTTTTTTCTTGATGGCTAGCTAATCCAACAATAATCTTTCAAGCTTACTTTTCATTAAACGATATCTATCCACTATTTTAGGATCAATGTACCTATGGTTTTCTCTCGATTCAAACAAAATAACAAGAGCGTGATTTGTAATCTTACCTTCCACCTTAATCATATGGGATTCATATTCATATTTTCAATCCTCTAGAGAAATATATATCTTTGGAATATTTTTTGCATGTCTTCCATTGTGGCAACTTCTTGATTGTTATGTAAATTCATCATTTTATCTTTTTTGTGGGGTCAATCTTTGTATATGTTCTCTCCTTTACTTCACCAACATTTGATTGTTGGCCTTCTCCTTTTTGCTAAGGAGTTTGCAAATATAGATTAATCTCGAGCTCGATAATTCTTTTGATACTGTTATCACTCAGGTTGTCCCTAGTGCTCCTAAATAGGGATACGGCCGAGGTAACCACAAACCAATCTTTGGATTATAGGTTCTAGCCCACCTGTAATCGGAGAGGGCTCTCTCCTTCTGATTCAACCTTAGTTGATGATTTTA